>JBBDGP010002427.1:1800000-1968427 GCA_037952835.1 Lithobates septentrionalis
TTAGTGGGATTCCCTCAATATATAGTTATTAGTTGTCACATCTGACAGTTTTATATTTGTTTTTTGTTTTTTTTGGATTTTCAGCCTTTTTTTTTCTTTAATGTTTGGATTTTTTCCAAGGCTGATTTTTGTTCAATGTTATTTTTATTTTTACTCCAGAATATTTTTGTGTGTGTTTTGTGTCAAGTTACCCCAACACCATTGATATCTTTTATTATTTATTCTCAAGGAGATTGTTTGTTATTAATGGTGTGGCCTCTGTAATAAAATAATGAGGTAAGCAAAGTTACATGTACCATCATCCAGGAATGAATAGTTTTAGGCAGAATTGGGAGCCTGATCCCCAGTCAGGCGACCAGGAAATTGGGGGGCGTATTGGACTATTACGGTACAGTACACAGAACAATATAAAGAATATAACAATGATATAAAAGTGTAATCGATTTTATTGATGCAAAGGACAAATCATAAGTAATACGTTGAAGCACAATAAAATGAATAAAATAACAAAGACAATGGGTCATGAGTTAGCAGTAAGACAATTAATCTCAGAAATATTCCTCGACTAGTTTCGCGGATGTAACCGCTTCGTCAGGAGGGAATCTGAAGATAGCAAGTTCTGACTAAACAGTCTAAACCTAACAATACAGAAAAGGTACAATGAGATTACATAGAAAAAATATAGAGTTAATAATAGTATTGCAGCATCAAAATTAAACAATGTAGTAAATTTGGGGGGGGGGGAAAGGGATAGGTCTGCTTACCCATGTCCCAACAGACCCCGAGCGCAGGGCTCCTTCACCCAAGGTAATCTCCCACGGCGACCCGGGGGAGATACAAAGATGACGGGGATAATAAGAATAAAATTAATAATAAGATAGTTGGATATGTAAACTTGCCAGGGGGGGCTAGTGATATAAATGATAGGAAGGATTGATACTTAAGGTGGAAGTGTACAAGGTGATAGGGTGAATTACATAATGCACACATTGGGTGAAAGTGGTGCATGGGAATGTGCGACAACAACAAAAGAAACTGGTAAGCAGGTGGGATAGTGTTGGATAAGGTGAAGGGGGGTGAGTTTGGCAGAAAAGTGATGAAATTGAAGCCAAGAGTGGGAGTGAGGCGTGGGAAAAAAGAGGAACCTGGGGAAGGGGTAGAGGAAAGGGGAAGGAGGGAGGGGGGGGGAAAGGGAAAGAGAGGGAAAGGGAAAAAAGGGGGGGGGAAGGGGGGGAAAAAGGGGGGGAAAGAAAAAAGGGGGGGGGGAGACAAGGGAAAGAGGGAGGAAGGAAGGGAGAAGGAAAGGAGGGAAGCCAGAGATGGTAACGGTAAAGGGGGGGGGGGAGAAGACAAATGGTGGGGTGTGAGATAATAGGGGCAAATTTACCTGGTGTTGATGTAAACAAATGAGGGTGCCAGAGAATGCACTCTACAAGAATTCGGTATCGTGCCGGGCCGAAAAAGAGGTAGTTTGCAAACGGGGTACCAGGCGGAGGCATATTGGAACGTACTCGCCCATGCCTGGAGTGTCTAGAGGGGGGAAGGCAAGGTTAGGATATAACCACTGCTGGTGCCCAAGGGTACAGGACTAGAGTAGAAGATAAAATAAGAATTCCCCTCTAACTTACAGGGTTGTGGCCATGATGCACGATCCCCCGAACCAAGAGCCGACCGTCAACAAACAGGCATAGCCTGCTATATGTAGCTCCCAACCCAATGACGCTGACCACACGCCGGACGGCGCCGGCGCATGGCGTCACAAGGTCAGAGGTCCCACACAGCGCGCGCGCGAGGAGATCGTGCCCACGCACATGCGCACTTACCTTTAGGCAGACAGGGACGAGGTCCCAGCCAGGACAAGTGCAAGAGGAGGGGGCGGCCCTGTGTCAGAGACCGACCCCTCCGCCAGGGATCTCACCGAGTCGCCGCAGAGGAGCATAGGGGGGAGGGCCAAGCACCGGCTTGGCTATGGAACATAAAGGGGAAGCAGAGGATCCCAGTGAAAAAGCGCTTAAGGCAATTGATAATACAAACAATATAAGGCGTATTGAATTGATAGAAATAATTAGAAATGACATAATATAGCATAAGAAGATAAATTAGGGATTGATAATACCCTAAAACACTGATGCTGGTCACCAACATGGCATAGACCCATTTTAACCCAACAACATAATGAAATATGTGTGTAAGTAACGGAGGGCCAGGGACAACAGCCACAAGATTGGGTAAATCATGTGGAAACTAGGGCGGGTAGCCAATGATTAGTGTCTAGCCGACCTAAAGGGCGTCTGTCATGGAGGGTAGCATCAGGGATAATTGTAAAGGCGATAGTGATATAACGCAGGTAATAGTAAATACTGTTAGAGGCCGATAGGGGTAAATTAAAAATGAAGGGTGGGGTGATTGGGGCCAAGGAAGTGGAGGGCAAGCCATTAGCCATGTCCACTCCAATGGCTCACCAATCGCTCCCACTCAACATAGGTGCCGGGTGTGTTATCCACCCAATGTATACAATTAATGGTGTGGCCTCTGTAATAAAATAATGAGGTAAGCAAAGTTACATGTACCATCATCCAGGAATGAATAGTTTTAGGCAGAATTGGGAGCCTGATCCCCAGTCAGGCGACCAGGAAATTGGGGGGCGTATTGGACTATTACGGTACAGTACACAGAACAATATAAAGAATATAACAATGATATAAAAGTGTAATCGATTTTATTGATGCAAAGGACAAATCATAAGTAATACGTTGAAGCACAATAAAATGAATAAAATAACAAAGACAATGGGTCATGAGTTAGCAGTAAGACAATTAATCTCAGAAATATTCCTCGACTAGTTTCGCGGATGTAACCGCTTCGTCAGGAGGGAATCTGAAGATAGCAAGTTCTGACTAAACAGTCTAAACCTAACAATACAGAAAAGGTACAATGAGATTACATAGAAAAAATATAGAGTTAATAATAGTATTGCAGCATCAAAATTAAACAATGTAGTAAATTTGGGGGGGGGGGGAAAGGGATAGGTCTGCTTACCCATGTCCCAACAGACCCCGAGCGCAGGGCTCCTTCACCCAAGGTAATCTCCCACGGCGACCCGGGGGAGATACAAAGATGACGGGGATAATAAGAATAAAATTAATAATAAGATAGTTGGATATGTAAACTTGCCAGGGGGGGCTAGTGATATAAATGATAGGAAGGATTGATACTTAAGGTGGAAGTGTACAAGGTGATAGGGTGAATTACATAATGCACACATTGGGTGAAAGTGGTGCATGGGAATGTGCGACAACAACAAAAGAAACTGGTAAGCAGGTGGGATAGTGTTGGATAAGGTGAAGGGGGGTGAGTTTGGCAGAAAAGTGATGAAATTGAAGCCAAGAGTGGGAGTGAGGCGTGGGAAAAAAGAGGAACCTGGGGAAGGGGTAGAGGAAAGGGGAAGGAGGGAGGGGGGGGGAAAGGGAAAGAGAGGGAAAGGGAAAAAAGGGGGGGGGGAAGGGGGGGGGAAGGGGGGGAAAAAGGGGGGGAAAGAAAAAAGGGGGGGGGAGACAAGGGAAAGAGGGAGGAAGGAAGGGAGAAGGAAAGGAGGGAAGCCAGAGATGGTAACGGTAAAGGGGGGGGGGGAGAAGACAAATGGTGGGGTGTGAGATAATAGGGGCAAATTTACCTGGTGTTGATGTAAACAAATGAGGGTGCCAGAGAATGCACTCTACAAGAATTCGGTATCGTGCCGGGCCGAAAAAGAGGTAGTTTGCAAACGGGGTACCAGGCGGAGGCATATTGGAACGTACTCGCCCATGCCTGGAGTGTCTAGAGGGGGGAAGGCAAGGTTAGGATATAACCACTGCTGGTGCCCAAGGGTACAGGACTAGAGTAGAAGATAAAATAAGAATTCCCCTCTAACTTACAGGGTTGTGGCCATGATGCACGATCCCCCGAACCAAGAGCCGACCGTCAACAAACAGGCATAGCCTGCTATATGTAGCTCCCAACCCAATGACGCTGACCACACGCCGGACGGCGCCGGCGCATGGCGTCACAAGGTCAGAGGTCCCACACAGCGCGCGCGCGAGGAGATCGTGCCCACGCACATGCGCACTTACCTTTAGGCAGACAGGGACGAGGTCCCAGCCAGGACAAGTGCAAGAGGAGGGGGCGGCCCTGTGTCAGAGACCGACCCCTCCGCCAGGGATCTCACCGAGTCGCCGCAGAGGAGCATAGGGGGGAGGGCCAAGCACCGGCTTGGCTATGGAACATAAAGGGGAAGCAGAGGATCCCAGTGAAAAAGCGCTTAAGGCAATTGATAATACAAACAATATAAGGCGTATTGAATTGATAGAAATAATTAGAAATGACATAATATAGCATAAGAAGATAAATTAGGGATTGATAATACCCTAAAACACTGATGCTGGTCACCAACATGGCATAGACCCATTTTAACCCAACAACATAATGAAATATGTGTGTAAGTAATGGAGGGCCAGGGACAACAGCCACAAGATTGGGTAAATCATGTGGAAACTAGGGCGGGTAGCCAATGATTAGTGTCTAGCCGACCTAAAGGGCGTCTGTCATGGAGGGTAGCATCAGGGATAATTGTAAAGGCGATAGTGATATAACGCAGGTAATAGTAAATACTGTTAGAGGCCGATAGGGGTAAATTAAAAATGAAGGGTGGGGTGATTGGGGCCAAGGAAGTGGAGGGCAAGCCATTAGCCATGTCCACTCCAATGGCTCACCAATCGCTCCCACTCAACATAGGTGCCGGGTGTGTTATCCACCCAATGTATACAATTAATGGTGTGGCCTCTGTAATAAAATAATGAGGTAAGCAAAGTTACATGTACCATCATCCAGGAATGAATAGTTTTAGGCAGAATTGGGAGCCTGATCCCCAGTCAGGCGACCAGGAAATTGGGGGGCGTATTGGACTATTACGGTACAGTACACAGAACAATATAAAGAATATAACAATGATATAAAAGTGTAATCGATTTTATTGATGCAAAGGACAAATCATAAGTAATACGTTGAAGCACAATAAAATGAATAAAATAACAAAGACAATGGGTCATGAGTTAGCAGTAAGACAATTAATCTCAGAAATATTCCTCGACTAGTTTCGCGGATGTAACCGCTTCGTCAGGAGGGAATCTGAAGATAGCAAGTTCTGACTAAACAGTCTAAACCTAACAATACAGAAAAGGTACAATGAGATTACATAGAAAAAATATAGAGTTAATAATAGTATTGCAGCATCAAAATTAAACAATGTAGTAAATTTGGGGGGGGGGGAAAGGGATAGGTCTGCTTACCCATGTCCCAACAGACCCCGAGCGCAGGGCTCCTTCACCCAAGGTAATCTCCCACGGCGACCCGGGGGAGATACAAAGATGACGGGGATAATAAGAATAAAATTAATAATAAGATAGTTGGATATGTAAACTTGCCAGGGGGGGCTAGTGATATAAATGATAGGAAGGATTGATACTTAAGGTGGAAGTGTACAAGGTGATAGGGTGAATTACATAATGCACACATTGGGTGAAAGTGGTGCATGGGAATGTGCGACAACAACAAAAGAAACTGGTAAGCAGGTGGGATAGTGTTGGATAAGGTGAAGGGGGGTGAGTTTGGCAGAAAAGTGATGAAATTGAAGCCAAGAGTGGGAGTGAGGCGTGGGAAAAAAGAGGAACCTGGGGAAGGGGTAGAGGAAAGGGGAAGGAGGGAGGGGGGGGGAAAGGGAAAGAGAGGGAAAGGGAAAAAAGGGGGGGGGAAGGGGGGGAAAAAGGGGGGGAAAGAAAAAAGGGGGGGGGGAGACAAGGGAAAGAGGGAGGAAGGAAGGGAGAAGGAAAGGAGGGAAGCCAGAGATGGTAACGGTAAAGGGGGGGGGGGGGGAGAAGACAAATGGTGGGGTGTGAGATAATAGGGGCAAATTTACCTGGTGTTGATGTAAACAAATGAGGGTGCCAGAGAATGCACTCTACAAGAATTCGGTATCGTGCCGGGCCGAAAAAGAGGTAGTTTGCAAACGGGGTACCAGGCGGAGGCATATTGGAACGTACTCGCCCATGCCTGGAGTGTCTAGAGGGGGGAAGGCAAGGTTAGGATATAACCACTGCTGGTGCCCAAGGGTACAGGACTAGAGTAGAAGATAAAATAAGAATTCCCCTCTAACTTACAGGGTTGTGGCCATGATGCACGATCCCCCGAACCAAGAGCCGACCGTCAACAAACAGGCATAGCCTGCTATATGTAGCTCCCAACCCAATGACGCTGACCACACGCCGGACGGCGCCGGCGCATGGCGTCACAAGGTCAGAGGTCCCACACAGCGCGCGCGCGAGGAGATCGTGCCCACGCACATGCGCACTTACCTTTAGGCAGACAGGGACGAGGTCCCAGCCAGGACAAGTGCAAGAGGAGGGGGCGGCCCTGTGTCAGAGACCGACCCCTCCGCCAGGGATCTCACCGAGTCGCCGCAGAGGAGCATAGGGGGGAGGGCCAAGCACCGGCTTGGCTATGGAACATAAAGGGGAAGCAGAGGATCCCAGTGAAAAAGCGCTTAAGGCAATTGATAATACAAACAATATAAGGCGTATTGAATTGATAGAAATAATTAGAAATGACATAATATAGCATAAGAAGATAAATTAGGGATTGATAATACCCTAAAACACTGATGCTGGTCACCAACATGGCATAGACCCATTTTAACCCAACAACATAATGAAATATGTGTGTAAGTAACGGAGGGCCAGGGACAACAGCCACAAGATTGGGTAAATCATGTGGAAACTAGGGCGGGTAGCCAATGATTAGTGTCTAGCCGACCTAAAGGGCGTCTGTCATGGAGGGTAGCATCAGGGATAATTGTAAAGGCGATAGTGATATAACGCAGGTAATAGTAAATACTGTTAGAGGCCGATAGGGGTAAATTAAAAATGAAGGGTGGGGTGATTGGGGCCAAGGAAGTGGAGGGCAAGCCATTAGCCATGTCCACTCCAATGGCTCACCAATCGCTCCCACTCAACATAGGTGCCGGGTGTGTTATCCACCCAATGTATACAATTAATGGTGTGGCCTCTGTAATAAAATAATGAGGTAAGCAAAGTTACATGTACCATCATCCAGGAATGAATAGTTTTAGGCAGAATTGGGAGCCTGATCCCCAGTCAGGCGACCAGGAAATTGGGGGGCGTATTGGACTATTACGGTACAGTACACAGAACAATATAAAGAATATAACAATGATATAAAAGTGTAATCGATTTTATTGATGCAAAGGACAAATCATAAGTAATACGTTGAAGCACAATAAAATGAATAAAATAACAAAGACAATGGGTCATGAGTTAGCAGTAAGACAATTAATCTCAGAAATATTCCTCGACTAGTTTCGCGGATGTAACCGCTTCGTCAGGAGGGAATCTGAAGATAGCAAGTTCTGACTAAACAGTCTAAACCTAACAATACAGAAAAGGTACAATGAGATTACATAGAAAAAATATAGAGTTAATAATAGTATTGCAGCATCAAAATTAAACAATGTAGTAAATTGGGGGGGGGGGGGGAAAGGGATAGGTCTGCTTACCCATGTCCCAACAGACCCCGAGCGCAGGGCTCCTTCACCCAAGGTAATCTCCCACGGCGACCCGGGGGAGCTACAAAGATGACGGGGATAATAAGAATAAAATTAATAATAAGATAGTTGGATATGTAAACTTGCCAGGGGGGGCTAGTGATATAAATGATAGGAAGGATTGATACTTAAGGTGGAAGTGTACAAGGTGATAGGGTGAATTACATAATGCACACATTGGGTGAAAGTGGTGCATGGGAATGTGCGACAACAACAAAAGAAACTGGTAAGCAGGTGGGATAGTGTTGGATAAGGTGAAGGGGGGTGAGTTTGGCAGAAAAGTGATGAAATTGAAGCCAAGAGTGGGAGTGAGGCGTGGGAAAAAAGAGGAACCTGGGGAAGGGGTAGAGGAAAGGGGAAGGAGGGAGGGGGGGAAAAAGGGAAAGAGAGGGAAAGGGAAAAAAGGGGGGGGAAGGGGGGGAAAAAGGGGGGGAAAGAAAAAAAGGGGGGGGGGAGACAAGGGAAAGAGGGAGGAAGGAAGGGAGAAGGAAAGGAGGGAAGCCAGAGATGGTAACGGTAAAGGGGGGGGGAGAAGACAAATGGTGGGGTGTGAGATAATAGGGGCAAATTTACCTGGTGTTGATGTAAACAAATGAGGGTGCCAGAGAATGCACTCTACAAGAAGTCGGTATCGTGCCGGGCCGAAAAAGAGGTAGTTTACAAACGGGGTGCCAGGCGGAGGCATATTGGAACGTACTCGCCCATGCCTGGAGTGTCTAGAGGGGGGAAGGCAAGGTTAGGATATAACCACTGCTGGTGCCCAGGGGTACAGGACTAGAGTAGAAGATAAAATAAGAATTCCCCTCTAACTTACAGGGTTGTGGCCATGATGCACGATCCCCCGAACCAAGAGCCGACCGTCAACAAACAGGCATAGCCTGCTATATGTAGCTCCCAACCCAATGACGCTGACCACACGCCGGACGGCGCCGGCGCATGGCGTCACAAGGTCAGAGGTCCCACACAGCGCGCGCGCGAGGAGAATGCTGGAGGTGTAACACTTCGCCAGGTGATTTTACGCATATATTTTGGGCTTGCCCTAAGATTCAGCAATATTGGGCTGAGGTGCTGGATATGATCAATCTGGTCGCCTCGGTCACAATACCGACGACGATGGAGGTGTGTCTCTTGGGCCTGATAGAAACAATAGTGCTGACTGTTGCGAAGAGGACATTGATTGGGTTATTACTCTTTTATGCCCGGAAAAATATTGCTATGCATTGGAAAAAACCCACGGTGCCTTCTCTGGCTCAATGGAAGCGTCTAATAAATGAGAGCTTTCCACTATATAAAGATGCATATGCCAATAGAGGTTGTCCCCTGAAATGCGATAAAATTTGGCGTACATGGCTAGCTGAACTAACTACGGCTTAATGGATGAAAGAGGAGGCTACTAATCAGGTTTACAGGTTTAACTTGTACTCATATGTGCCCGAATATGTAAGCAGAGGAATCTTGTGTCTGACAGAGCAGTAGTTGTTTCCGAAATTGTGAGGAGACCTCAGTAATACTGGTTATCTCGCTGTATCCCATGTAAGCACACCTAAAGTCACAAACTGCTCAATTACATGCTAGTCATACAGATGTTTGTTAAGCTCTTACTTGTTTGTTGTTTGTTGTATACAGTTGCATTAAAAAGTATGTGAACCCTTTTGGAATGATATGGATTTCTGCACAAATTGGTCATAAAATGCGATCTGATCTTCATCTAAGTCACAACAATAGACAATCACAGTCTGCTTAAACTAATAACACACAAAGAATTAAATGTTACCATGTTTTTATTGAACACACCATGTAAACATTCACAGTGCAGGTGGAAAAAGTATGTGAACCCTTATGCCCCGTACACACGGTCGGATTTTCCGATGGAAAATGTCCGATCGGAGCGTGTTGTCAGAAATTCCGACCGTGTGTGGGCTCCATCGGACATTTTCCATCGGATTTTCCGACACACAAAGTTGGAGAGCAGGAGATAAAATTTTCCGACAACAAAATTAGATCGCGTCAATTCCGACCGTGTGTGGCCTGTTCCGATGCACAAAGTGCCACGCATGCTCAGAAGAAATTCCGAGACGGGACAGCTCGTTCTGGTAAACTTAGCGTTCGCAATGGATACAGCACTTTCGTCACACTGCAATGTTAAAAATGGTTTAATACAGCGCACTCTCTTCTTCTTTATAATGTGACAAGAATGAAGTAGTTTTGCTGCTCATATTCACACACACTTCTCACAAAGTTTTATTTGTGTTTTTTTAGTGGGATTCCCTCAATATATAGTTATTAGTTGTCACATCTGACAGTTTTATATTTGTTTTTTGTTTTTTTTGGATTTTCAGCCTTTTTTTTTCTTTAATGTTTGGATTTTTTCCAAGGCTGATCTTTGTTCAATGTTATTTTTATTTTTACTCCAGAATATTTTTGTGTGTGTTTTGTGTCAAGTTACCCCAACACCATTGATATCTTTTATTATTTAATCTCAAGGAGATTGTTTGTTGTTGGTGTCCCTTGTTCATTTCACATTGTATATTTGCAATGTACCTGAATCCTCACAAACAAACTGTCATTTTTGAAGTAAAACACATAGGAGAGTATAATTCAAAACAAAAATCCTTTATTAAGGGATCAGAACCAAACAAAGAGGAAGGCAACACTGGAAAAACATGAGAAATTAGTGAAGCCTGGGACCCCCACGGCAGACAACAATTCTTCAACATCAAAATTGGTGGCCTGAGGAGTCCATATATAAGGGAGGGCAGTCTGGTCCAGGATTCGCAGAGATCTGGATAGCAGCAGATGACATCTCTGTCCCCAGGCTGTGGTACCACAAGAGGCTGAATTTTTTGGCCGACCAGACTGAACCCAGGGCAATCACTGTCTGGTCTTCCTTCCACGCTTCCTTCCGGGCTGTGACTGTGCAGTTGGAGATGTGGCAGGAGGAGGAGTAGGACCTGGAGGAGGAGGAGGACTGGGAGGACCTGGAGGAGAATGAGGAGGAGGAGGAGGACCTGCAGGAGGAGGACCATCGCAAAGGTGTGTTTGAGGTGTAATTTGGCCCCTCATACCTTTCTCCAGAGCCTCCGATATGAGGGCCTCACACATGGCTTGTTGGCCCTCCTCCATCCTCTGCATTTTATATGCAATGACGGCAGCAATGTCCTCCTCCACGGTCTGTCGTGCTCCCAGGACCTCTGTAGCCCTCCAAAAGAATCCTATAGCAGCCTCCTCTAGGGCACTCCTCCTACTGCCACTTTCTCTTTTCAGGGGGGGTGGAGGGACCTGCAGATCAGCCAGCCGGCTCGGCCCGGCCACCTCCTGGCTGCGACTTCCCTGTGTATGAAAAAGGGACATGGTTTTAATGTTTTGCATCATCAATCACAATCATAAATTAGTACTCCCAACTAACATCTAGTTCACATCATTGACTGGACAAGCAGAAATATTTAGAGGAATGCTATACCTGGCTCAATCTGGGCTCCTCCACATGCAGCCTGGAAGGCCCAGGTTGGGCGTCAGAAGCCTCAGCCGGGGGGGAAGGAAGCGTGGAAGGAAGACTGGAGAGGGATGGCCTGGGTTCAGTCTGGCCTGCCAGAAAATGCAGCCTGTCGTAGTACCACATCCTGGGGAAGTAGATGTCATCTGCTGCTCCGGATCTCTGTGAATCCAGGACTTTCTTGCGCTCCCTCAGATATGTGCTCCTCAGGCCACCAATGAAGATCTTTAAATAGGTGATGTCTGCCGTGGGGATCACCTGCTTCACAATTTCCAACAATTGCACCAATGCTGCCTTCCTCTTTGCTTGGTTCTTGAAATGGGGGTAGTTAATCTCCCACAGACATGGCAGCTCCCTTAGCATCTCAACGAATACTGACATGAAGTCATTATCTTTCATTAGCATATCCATGTTCACTGCAAGACACAACACAAGACAAAGCCTAATGTCAGACAAAACTCTCCTAATCTTGTTAAAATATAGGCCTCAATCTAGAAGCAGTATAGGCACAAGTTTGTCTCTTACCTTCGTTCTTACGATCGTCGCGTCCAATGCTCCTTCCTCCGCTCACAGATCGTACGTAATACGCACGCGTGTTACGCTTTATACACACTGCGCATGCGTGTAACTCCGCCCGCCCCTGACGTTCTTTCTAGTCTATTCCCTGCCCCTTTTCGTTCGGCGCAGTGGGTGAAGAGCATGATGGCGGATTTAGAGCAGGTGTGTGCTAATTATAGCAACGAGGAGGAGGAAAGCCCGGATCCAGGCACCTCCCCATCCAGAAGGAGACGTTTTAAGGCCACAAATATGTCCTTTGGGGAGATGTTGGAGATGGTGGACATCATGAAGAAGTCCGACTATGACGGGAAGTATGGGCCTTACCCCCACCCCAACATCAGAAAGGCCAAGATCATTGCTAAAGTGGTCAAAAGCCTTCACAGGAATTTCGGGGTACGAAGATCTAAAGATCAGCTCAGGAAGAGGTGGTCGGACCTGAAGTTGAGAGAGCCAGAGCAGTACCGAAATATCCGGAGAGTGCTGCAAAAAAGTAAGTAGTAGTGCTGGGTTCCTATTCTTTCTGTCTTTATTCCGTTCGTGCTGCTCCATATGCTTTTATTAATTGTAACATTTAAAAGGGCAACTTTAATGTTCATGGGCCCATTATTCGTTCGTATCAAACATTTTTCTTTCGGCCTCTAGAACACCATTGTTTAGGCCATATGCATTTTCCCACTTTTTTTTTTGGGCCTACTTGGATGCCAAATATTTGTTTGTGTAGATGGGTTTGCTACTAGAATGAAATGCAAACTAGATTCTGTGTAAGGAGAGGACACTGAGCAGCTGTTTTCACATCTGGACACTGGAGCACTAGTGTGGGACCCCAGAACACCCTTTTTATTAGGGGGGCCACACAGGTGCTCCAGTGTATACTATAGGGGTGTCTCCATCTGTGAAGCTTGTACTAAACAGGTAAAGTATTGCAGCTTGACAAAGGGCAATAAAAAAAAGACATCTTGGAACTCTGCTAAAATTGACAATTGTACCCCACTTCCAAGCAATGTTTGCTATTTAGTTTAGTTATGCCATCAAATATCTGTGTGCTAATTATACCATTTTTTGGTTTACATAGGGGAGAAAAGACTCGGAGGACACCCCTCATCCGAGGAGACCACAGACCCCCCACCTATGGAAGAAGGTGAAATCCCCCCAAACGAAGCTGAACAGGAGGAAGAAGAAGATGTGGTGGAGATTGGCACCACAACAGGTGAGTGTCTGCGACCACAGGCTCAGTTAAGAGATGGATTGTGGCAGATTTTTGAGACCTTTTTTTTTTTATTTATCTCTTTTTAGGTGATCGTGATGTGAGGGATCCAGAACGCTTTACTTCTGAAAGTGCCCAGATCCTGATCGGGGAGATCATGGGGTGTAATGCCGAACTGCAAAACATCCAGCAAAAAATCCATGATGTTATTAAAAAAAATAATAACATCATTGATGTTTTGGGGCGAATTTAAAACCCCACAAAATCACTTTTTGGATTGTGGTCCAATCTTTTAAATTTTTTTGCAATGTTTTGAAAAGCCAAATTTGGAGGATGCACACAGTATGCCAACATGTACTATCTGCCATCACGGGAGATCAATGGACGCGTTTTGGGGGTGCAACCCCTTCCTCAATTATAAAGTCGCGTTGAGGAAGGGCTTGCTCCCCCAAAACACGTCCCTTGATCCCCCATGATGGCAGATAGCACATGTTGACATTCGTAAATTGGTGTGCATCTTCCAAATTTGGCTTTTCCAGGGGTGATTTACCCCCATCTGAACGCTATATCAAACACAGTTCCTAAATACTGATGTCTGATATAGCCTTCAGGTTTTACCATATGTGAACTTTGTAAGTTCAAGTTTTTTGTCTTTCTTGTTGGTTTTACACAGGCCTGTTTTATCTGAAATGGATATTTAGAATTTTGCTAATGCTACTGCAAAAATTGTTATACAACAAACATGTTGGTTTGTTTTAAAAACCTTTGGGAAATGCACATGTGATTGTGCAGGTATAAAAAAGTTGGCTACTCAAGAATGTGTGGATTATTGTCTCAACACTACAACACTTTTGGGGTGATGTAATTGCTGTTTTCAGCAAAAATGGGGGTTATTTCCTAAGGGCAAATCCTCTTTGCACTACAAGTGCAGTTTCAGTGCAGTTGCAAGTGCACTTGTAGTGAAATGTGTTTTTGCATGTAGGAAATACCAGCCAACAGTGCTTTGTATAAGGTTACCCAATCACGACATTTTCTGCACTCAAAACATTTCTGTCAGGGTCAGCTAAAACAAACACAAGCAGTAAATGTCCACAAAGAATTTCTTTTTTTTTTTTATTTCAAAAAGGCTTCACATATTGTCTGGCATATTGATAGCCCCCCTACCCGCAAAGAACTCCAGGTATCATAACCGGACATCACGGGCACTCAGGGAGGGCAAGCCAGGACGGCCACTTTCAAGCGCCGTCAGTGTTGTTGGATTTTGGATTCCGGCCTCAGGCCCAACTGAGCCAGCATAGTTGGCAGAATGTTGTCTTAAAAAATTATGGAGAACACAGCACGCAAGTATTGTATGGTTCAGTTTATACTCAGCCATATGGATGGGTGTCAGAAATAGTCGGAACCGGCTGGCCAGGATTCCAAATGTGTTCTCCACCACTCTTCGGGCTCTGGCCAGCCGGTAATTAAAAACCCTCTGTTCTGGGGTGAGGGTCCTCATCGGGAATGGCCGCATCAGGTGGTCCCCCAGCGCAAACGCTTCATCAGCAATGAACACAAATGGGAGACCTTCAACATTGTCCTCTGGAGCTGGCAAGTCCAAGCTGCCATTCTGGAGATGCCTGTAAAACTCCGTCTGGGCGATGACTCCACCATCGGACATCCGGCCATTCTTCCCCACGTCCACATACAAGAATTCGTAATTAGCCGACACCACCGCCAACATCACTATACTATTAAACCCCTTGTAATTATAATAGTACGACCCCGAGTTGGGTGGTGGGATGATGTGGACGTGTTTCCCATCAATTGCCCCTCCGCAGTTAGGAAAGTCCCACCGCTGGGCAAAGTGGGAGGCCACAGTCTGCCATTCCTGTGGCGTGGAAGGAAACTGTTGAGGAAAAAAAAATAAACATTAGTATTTTTTCACAGAAACATGGCAAGCAGATTATACACAAACATTATGGGGCAACCTCCAGATAGCATTTAGTAAGGGGAATTTAACAAGGCCAAAGTATAAGGTACACCTATCATATTCCCCCTCCCCCCCTCTCATGGGCCATTTCTAACATTATAGGGGGGGGGGATCTTGGACAGGTAACCCTCTTCACTTCATTGAGAGATGAATGCCTAAATAATGGGTATTACTTGGAACAGCCCCTCCTTAGTTACACTATTGGCAGCCCACTGGACAGGTAAGAAGTGTCATAATACAAAGATATAAATACACACTGTACACATTTGAGGACATTTGGACATTCTGCTATTACCTATCAAGATGATAATAGGATACAAGAACTTTAAACAGTACCATTTGAAAGTATACAGGCAGGCCCTTGCACTACATGCTTTGGGGAATTCATCCATAAATCAGAGCACTAAAGAGATGGGTATAGTGTGTATGGGTTTGGCAAAGTCAGCAGATAGATGATTGAGGATACATAGAGAATTGGGATCAGCTGACTTAGCAGTTGGGGGAGGGAGGGTTACTAAAAATTATTTGGGAACACCACAAAAAAAAGCCTCTGGCACTCTGCCTGAATTTAAATCAAAAATAACATTTCCAAACATTTTAGGGGGTGTTTGGGGTAAAGCACTACTATGGAGCAGAAAAAATACATTGTTAAGTGACTACATGAGGTGAATATAGGGCCAGGAGACACCATGCTGGGGAGGTGAGTGAAGGGCAAATATGTATGAAGGACCTAAAATAATAATTACATAAAAATCCAGCATGCATGAGGACAAAGGGGACATTCACAGCATATTACAATCATGGTAATTAGGGAATGAGGAAAGAAATACAATATATTAGCAAACATTCAATACAAGAAAATGTGACATAAAAGGATAAAAATCTTACCTTCATATATTCCTTCTGAAGGACCTGGATGATGGCAGAACAGGTCTCTGGGATAATGATCCCCAGAGCCTGGGGGGAGATGCCTGTCGAGAACTTGAGGTCCTGCAGGCTTCTCCCTGTGGCCAAATACCGCAAGGTAGCGACCAACCTCTGCTCCGGAGTGATGGCTTGCCTCATGCAGGTATCCTGCCTGCTGATATAGGGGGTCAGCAAAGCCAACAAACGGTGAAACACGGGGTCCGTCATCCTGAGAAAGTTCCTGAAATCATCAGGATTATTCTCACGGATCTCACGGAGCAAAGGCATATGACAGAACTGGTCACGCTGAAGCAACCAATTCTTGGTCCATGAACTCCTCCCCACCCTGTTCATGGACTGGACTTGTGTCAAGGTCAGGACCCCAACACCAAGCCCCCGCACAGCACGAACTCTACGAGGAGTACGCATACGAAACATGGCTATAAAACGGTCGGCTGCTCAGAACAAAGTAACAGAACGCACTGAAGAACAGCAAGGCCTGTGAAGAGCGACCTGAAAAACAGCAACGAACGAACAAGAATACAATGACTAAGTCACGCGGAACTTGCTTGCACGCACTGAAGAGCAGATACAAACCCACAAGCACAAACTGAACGGCAGAAAACGATCTGAAAGCCACGAGTCTGAAAAAGCGCGAATCGTCTCTCACCAAACTTTTACTAACACGAGATTAGCAAAAGGAGCCCAAAGGGTGCCGTGCTTGGTTCTGAATCGGCCTTTTCTAGTCTCGTCATACGTGGTGTACGTGACCGCGTGGTTGTCGATCGGAAATTCCGACAACTTTGTGCGACCGTGTGTAGGCAAAACAAGTTTGAGCCAACATCCGTCGGAAAAAATCCTAGGATTTTGTTGTCGGAATGTCCGAACAAAGTCCGACCGTGTGTACGGCCTATTAGACTAATGAGATCTCCAAGAGCTAATTGGAGTGAGGTGTCAGCCAACTGGAGTCCAATCAATGAGATGAGATTGGAGGTGTTGGTTACAGCTGCCCTGCCCTATAAAAACACACACCAGTTCTGGATTTGCTTTTCACAAGAAGCATTGCCTGATGTGAATGATGCCTCGCACAAAAGAGCTCTCAGAAGAGCTACGATTAAGAATTGTTGACTTGCATAAAGATGGAAAGGGTTATAAAAGTATCTCCAAAAGCCTTGCTGTTCATCGGTAAGACAAATTGTCTATAAATGGAGAAAGTTCAGCACTGCTGCTACTCTCCCTAGGAGTGGGCGTCCTGTAAAGATGACTGTGCGCAGACTGCTCAATGAGGTGAAGAAGAATCCCAGAGTGTCAGCTAAAGACTTACAAAAGCCTCTGGCATATGCTAACATTCCTGTTAGCGAATCTACGATACGTAAAACACTAAACAAGAATGGATTTCATGGGAAGATACCACAGAGGAAGCCACTGCTGTCCAAAAAAAAACATTGCTGTATGTTTACAGTTTGCACAAGAGCACCTGGATGTTCCACAGCAGTACTGGCAAAATATTCTGTGGACAGATGAAACCAAAGTTGAGTTGTTTGGAAGAAACACACAACAATATGTGTGGAGAAAAAGAGGCACAGCACACCAACATCAAAATCTCATCCCAACTGTGAAGTATGGTGGCGGGGGCATCATGGTTTGGGGCTGCTTTGCTGTGTCAGGGCATGGACGGATTGCTATCATCGAAGGAAAAATGAATTCCCAAGTTTATCAAGACATTTTGCAGAAGAACTTAAGGCCATCTGTCCACCAGCTGAAGCTCAACAGAATATGGGTGTTGCAATAGGTCAACGACCCAAAGCATAGACATAAATCAACAACAGAATGGCTTAAACAGAAGAAAATACGCCTTCTGGAGTGGCCCAGTCAGAGTCCTGACCTCAACCCGATTGAGATGCTGTGGCATGACCTCAAGAAAGCGATTCACACCAGACATCCCAAGAATATTGCTGAACTGAAACAGTTCTGTAAAGAGGAATGGTCAAGAATTGCTCCTGACGGTTGTGCACGTCTGCTCTGCAAGTACAGAAAACGTTTGGTTGAAGTTCTTTCTGCCAAAGGAGGTTCAACTAGTTATTAAATCCAAGGGTTCACATACTTTTTTCCACCTGCACTGTGAATGTTTACATGGTGTGTTCAATAAAAACATGGTAACATTTAATTATTTGTGTGTTATTAGTTTAAACAGACTGTGATTATCTATTGTTGTGATCAGATCAGATCACATTTTATGACCAATTTGTGCAGAAATCCATATCATTCCAAAAGGGTTCACACACTTTTTATTGTTGCAACTGTATATGATTTTTGTTCAAGAAATGCAATAAAAAAGATTTAAAAAAAAAATGTATTATATATATATATATATATATATATATATATATATATATATATATATATATATATATATATATATGCGCAACAGAATGTGAAATATATAAATATAGTGTAGAATTAACTTATGTTCAATAGATGCAGAGCTTCTTTAAACAAACATAGTGCATCAAACGTAAAAATGTAAATTGTGCCGCAATGAAAAGACAAAAAAAATATAAACAAATACAAATAATATCTAAAAAGTATATGCTGTCTCTTTAAAACTCCATACACATCTCTCCCTGTGAGTCCTCACAGCAATAAAAAATAAAGAAAGAAATTTCCCAAAAATAATCCTTCTCAATGCAATAAGTGTATCTTTTGATAGTAAAAATTGTCCTTTTATCTATAAACTCAGTTCACCATGCTTTCCTCTCCTTGACGATTGTGCCACTTCCACCAGATGTGCCCTCACTTTAATACAGTGTATATCAAGCCTTGATATATCTTATATCCACAAACAGCCTTTTATCTCCATTCTGTGCTCCACATATGTGTCACTCCTCTCGCTGATCAGCAGCCTTCCATTTCCAGCTATTTTTCCCTCAGTCCCATGCAAGAGATTGAGAAAGTACAATCATGCTTTATCCTTTTAAAAAACACTCTTTATTCCAAACAACACATAGTAAAACTCACATTTTAAACAGTAGAATAATGTGTGCAACACTGGTACACTTACCTCCCAGTTCTGCAGTCCCGTCAGCTTACAATGTTCTTTTGTACCTCCACAGCGTCAACCTAACAGGTCCCGCCCCTACATGTTTCGTCACACCTCGTGACTTCCTCAGGGGGGAAAAGGGAGTGTGTGGGGTGCTGGCAACTGTAGTAAATATACACGGATTGTACATAGCTCACAAGAGTGTAATATATAAATATAGTGAGAATAAATTTCAGTCAATAGTGGAAGTTCCAATGTCGTGAAGTGGTCCCACTATACTCCGCATATCAATACATATAGTGAACCTTCAAAGCAATCCACCACAGTGCTCATCCATCACCAGGCATGCACACTTGCCTCCTCTTTTGGACCTATATGATATACAGGTCAAAAGCACTCAAGTAGTCAAAACGGTCATTCCATCATATCCAACGTGCTCCCATGTAAATACACGATATGCCCCCTTCAGGTGGCTCACTCAGATAAATAGATGCTCAGAAAACAGAAGAAAAAAAGCTTCCCATAGTGTAGAATGCTTTAATGACTCAATAAAGGGTAATAAAATAACACTCACATAAAAGAAGGGTTTCAAAAGCCCAAAAATTGCATGTAATACAGTGACTGGGTGTACCAATATGGAACTTTCGGTGGTGTATTAGAAGTGAAGTCACCACGCTTCCGTCTTAAGCGTTACATCATGCACCTCCTGACTTTATTGTGACTGTTTTTTATGTGTCCATTCACATTTCGATACTTGTGTGATGTGTGGTGCAGTGCGGAAAAATGTAGACATGCTGCATCTTTAGGCAGCACACTGGATGGCATTGTATGTCACCGAAGCACACTTTGTACACTTCCAATAAAGTAAAAAAAAAAAGTAAGTAGTCGCTTGTGTTAGGAAGCGCAGGACACCTCTTGTCACCACTGCCACACAGCAGCCACTAGCTGCACACTAAAATAGAATGTTTTAGCATGTGGATAGTGTGAACAAGCTCGTGCTGCAAACTGCTATCCTGTAACATTTAGTTATTTCATTTAAACATTATGGAAATATTTTTAAAACAATATATTTGTGCTATGCTATATGCTATGGCAGACATTGAACTATTCAGTCCTTGTTATGCTGATAGTCCAAGAAATTCACCAGATGGACCAGGATGGCTTTCCAGATGGAGAAAATAACTAGTTAATTCTTTTCTTTCTAAGAAATGCTCACACTGTTTGCCAGCTGCCATCTATTTGTCTTTGTTTCATTTAATATTAATTGAATTTGGCTTACTATAGAGCAGTAGTTCAAAAATAACCAGCATAGTGGACAGAAGTTAATTTAGCTCATTGAAATAGGATTGAATTGCATAAGCTATTTTTCTCCCAAACACAGAAAAAGAATGCAATTTTTCAAAATTCATATCGCTCCCAAATATTCAAAAACCTTTACGTACACATAATTACATTTTTTTTTTTTGCAGATCTTGAAACTAAAAATGACGATAAACAAAAGCACCATCTACAAATTAAAAATGTGAATATCTGTTTAAAAAATATGATTATCACAGCAGTGCAATAATACATCACTAGCTTTCATTCCCATTTACGTAATACATGTAATTACATTAGGTTTCTAAATCCTGATATGCTTAGAGTTTTGAGTGCTGTTTATTATAATACATTTCAAATAAGTGAAAAAGCATAATGCACACTGTAAATCACTCAGTATAAAAAATTCATGTATTTCCCGCATACATACTTGTTCAATAACAAAAGAGGGCAATTGTTTCATGGAAAAACAGCTTGACAGTAAAGAGATCATGTTAGTTGAATACATTTAGAAAAAGCTGAGTTTCTATGTTTTATTTCTCAGTTCAGGGCTGTAGTCAGACATCACATAGCCCTTGGCACAACTTAATTATGACGTGCGTCTGTAAGGCTCCACCCTCTTATGTCATATAATTATATCGGTAAAAACTACTGCATGTGCTTTTGGAGGCAGCAAAGGGACTGCTTTAAAAATGCAGGTCTACTTTTCAGCTTTACAGCCCACAAAGTAAAGAACGGAAAGATAGCGTTACACTTGTTTCCTCTTAAAACGGTATAAAAGTAATTTAAAAAAATATATAAAATAAATCGCCGGCAGATTAAATGCTTCTCTCTTTCCTGGCAGCTCAGCATACATTTACAGGGGTAGGCAACCTTTCAGAGGTTGAGATCTACCTGGACAACTTGGAGGAAAGCAAAGATCTCTGGGGATCAAGCTCCCAATATAAATATGATATGATATAGAAGTAAATACACAAGAACGACATAGAATAGTGCATGAGTGCAGGAATAGGCATGTATATTCTATGTGTAATGTTTTACTGAACAAAATGCACGAATTATATGTATAATGAGAATAATTTTCTAAAATAAAAAAAAAATTTTGATTAAAAAAAATAAATAAAAAAAAGCTCCCAATATAAAGATGGCATGAAGAACACATAGTGTATCACAGTGGTGTCCTCTGCCCCCCTTCACATCACCCCCCCCCCCCCCCCCCACACACACACACACACAGTAGTGTCCTGTACCCCCTAATGCTGCATTTTCTGCCCCCTTCACATCACCCCCCCCCCCCCCCCTTTTCACTTCTCAGAGAAAAGAAAGTCATTCTCTTCTTACACTTCAATAGACTGGTAAAACATCCTCTGTACTCCAATTAGCTGAAGTAAACTTGTGTTGAATTCTACTTCTGTTCCTTATTAAAGAGTCAAGCTGTCTGTGGATGGTGCCAATTTAGCAGGGTTAATTTTGGCAGCAAATTTCGATTTAGTTTTAGTCTTAGGACTAAAATGTCATTTTAGTTTTAGTTCCATTTTAGTCTTCTGCAATTGTTTTAGTTTTAGTCGTATTTAGTCGATCTCCAGGACACTTTAGTCAGCTAAAAAGGCCCTCTGTTTTAGTCGACTAAAATCTCCAGTACATTTTAGTCAAATAAAACAAATTTTAGTTGTCTAAAGTCTAATGGGTGTAATTAAATTGTAATGCATTAGTGAACATTTCTCTACAATTTCCAAACTCATTATATACTGCTGGAGTGAAAAATCTCATATGTTATTATTTATGGTATTGAGGTATGAACATGCACTACAGACCAGTGTTAATTTCTAAGTCAAATTTCAATTTAGTTTTAGTCTTAGTCTTTTGACTAAAATTGCATTTTAGTTTTAGTCCCATTTTAGTCTTTTGACTAAAATGCCATTTTAGTTTTAGTCATATTTTAGACATCTCAATTGTTTTAGTTTTAGTTGTATTTTAGTCAACTAAAATAGTATTCATTTAGTCGACTAAAATGTTTTAGTCGTTTTAGTCGACAAAATTAACACTGCTAAGAAGGCATGTCAATTTCATAAGCCATGTCAAATGCAAAGCGGCATTTGAAACAGAACATTGAGAGCACAAAGGCTCCTAAGTCCACAAAGTCAGGGGGGAGCATATTTGTTTCAAGCCCTCAAAATAAACAAAACAAATATATTGTAGCTTACCACTCTTTAGATGTGGTGGCATCAATGGTTTTCTTATTTCAGTTTTTGTACATTTCTTTTTACCTGGGTGACAACGTTCACTGTACTGTATCTCTTGAGGAAAATCATTGTCACCCTGGGCTGGTCTGTTGATTTTGGATATAAACAGCTTTCCCTATTCTCATCTTTGCTACATAGGGGGTTGTTTTGTAGTTCACACAAGATAGCTAAGAAATCAGATAACTTTGTTTGAGATTTCAGTTCAGTGCACAGGAAGTCACAAGGACACTGGAAATTTATACAGGTTTTTTTTTTTTTTAGTACTTGCACAAAATGTACATAGCCTGATAAGACCCCTTTCACACTGAGGGGCTTTGCAGGCGCTATAACGCTAAAAATAGCGACTGCAAAGCGCCCTGAAAGAGCAGCTGCCGTCTCTCCAATGTGAAAGCCCCGAGGGCTTTCACGCTGGAGCGGTGCGCTGGCAGGACGCTAAAAAAAGTCCTTCTAGCAGCATCTTTGGAGCGGTGTATACACTGCTCCTTCACCACTCCTGCCCATTGAAATCAATGGAGCAGCGCGGCTATACCGCCGTTATAGCGCTGCTGCAGCAGTGCTTTGCGGTAGTTTTGACCCCTTCTCGGCCGCTAGTGGGGGTAAAAGCGACCGAATAGAGCCGCAAAATTGACGGTAAAGCGCCGCTAAAAATAGCAACGTTTTACCACCAACGCACCCACCGCCCCAGTGTGACAGGGGCCTTTCAGAAAAGGAATGCAGCCACTCTTAAGAATTGATGAGCTGTAATGTACTGTATTTTTGTTTTTGGGTTTAGTTTTTTTAATGGAATACGATGGAACCCTGCTCAGATTTTTTTACCAGTCTTCTGAAGTTTGCCAATCATTCTCTGGTGCAGTGGCATCACTATGGGGTTGTGAAATGCACCAGATGACACCCGCCAGAGGGGTGACACCATCAATTAGGAAGTCATATCCGAACCCGATGGTGTCATCCCCAGGGCCGGGACAAGGGATGGGCAGAAGGAACGGCTGCCCTGGGCGCTGTGGTGAGGTGGGGGGGCTCTGCATAAAGAGTTGCTACCTACAAGCTGGCAGGAGTAGTGACAGCAGATTTAGAGTAACAAGCACTTGCTACAGATGAAAGTATTTTTCTAGGAGGAGGAGGGAGAAGATGATTTGTGCTAGTAGGTTGGGGGGGGGGGGGATATGTGCTAGGAGGAGGGATTGAGGGGAGAGGATTTGTACAGGGAGGAGGAAATTCAGGGGCTGAAGTGGTATGCAATTTATTTTAGGAGACAGAATTTGGGGGGGTTGCGCTGGGGGGGATTTTGGGGGGGATTTTGGGGGGGATGTGCTAGGAGGGGTGATTTGGGGGGGAATTTGTGCTGAGGGAGATGGGGATAGAGGATTTGTGCTAGGAGGGGGATTTGCATTAGGAAGGAAGATTTGGGGGGGATTTGTGCTAGAAGGGGGTATTGGGGGGGAGGGCGGGGGTATTTCTGCTCAGAAGAGAAATTTGAGGGGTGGAGGATTTGTGCTAGGAGGGGAGATTTTGGTTTGGGAGGGAGAGACAATTTGAGCTGGGATGGGGGGTTTGTACTGAAAGAATTCTGGCTTGCAAAAGGAATTTATGCTTGGAGGTAGGCATGCAGATTAGTGCTCATATTTTTTGAGGGGGAGGGGATTTTTGCTGACACATAATGCTCATACTTTTTGGGGCGAGGGGGCGCATTTGGCATCTTTTCCCTGAGCGCAAGATGACCTTGTGCCAGCACTGGTCACCCCCATCCGTGACAGCACATGGATCGGTGCGCCGGCACCGACTGCATCAATTACAGGGGCTGGTTTGGGGTGCGCACCTTGACCACGCTCTGCCGTCCCAAAACTAGCCTGCAAAACTAGCCTGGCAGGCTAGACAGGAGAAAGCCCAATGCACTAGCCTGCCCAGTGTCTACTGCTCTGTCCTGCTGTCACTCCGCTGCAGCAGGACACAGCACTGTGGCAGGCTAGGGGGGGAGAGCCACGCCTATGATCTAGCCTGCTCAGTGCCCTACTGCCTGTCCTGCTGTCACTCCGCTGCAGCAGGACACAGCACTGTGGCAGGCTAGGGGGGGAGAGCCACGCCTATGATCTAGCCTGCTCAGTGCCCTACTGCCTGTCCTGCTGTCACTCCGCTGCAGCAGGATAGAGCACTGTGGCAGGCTCGGGGGGGGAGAGCCGCGCCTATGATCTAGCCCAGTGGTTCTCAACCCTGTCCTCAAGTACCCCCAACAGGCCGTGTTTACAGGTTTTCCTTTATCTTGCACAGGTGCTTTAAATCTGAGTCAATGGCTTGGTATTTAGACAACTATTTTATCTAAGAGAAATTCCCAAAACATGGCCTGTTGGGGGTACTTGAGGACAGGGTTGAGAACCACTGAGCTAGCCTGCTCAGTGCCCTACTGCCTGTCCTGCTGTCACTCCGCAGTGGCAGGACAGAGCACTGTGGCAGGCTAGCTAGGGGGGAGAAGCATTATTATCTGTTAAAAGTGAGTTAGGGAAATGCATTGATTTCCATGTTATTCACAATTTTGCAGCTGTGATGGCCTGGAAAGCAAAGTTCTGATTAAGTTGAGATGTTAACTAAATGCTTGTGTATTTGTTCTGGTTTGTTTTTCTGTTATTTAAAGGGGTTGTAAAGGTAATTTTTTTTTTTCTTTAAAAATAACAAACATGTTATACTTACCTTCACTGTGCAGCTCGTTCTGCACAGAGTGGCCCCGAACCTGCTTTTCTGGGGTCCCTCGGCGGCTGTCTCAGCTCCTCCCCGCAATAACTAGCCACCTTAATGCGAGCTCCCTCGCATGGTGGTTAGTTATTGCGGGCGCGCTCCCGTGATACAGCCGGCGGCTATAGCCGCTCGCTTTATCACTCGGCCCCGCCCCCCGGCACGCCACGTCATTGGATGTGATTGACAGCAGCGCGAGCCAATGGCTGCGCTGCTTTCAATCCATCCACTATAGCCAATCAGCGACCAGGCTGATCGGCTGAATGGAGGTCGGGAACGAGCAGGCGAGTTTTTGAGGTGTCAGGTAAGTAAAACGGGGGGGCTGGGGGCGGCGGTATTATCAAAAGTTTTTTCACCTTAATGCATAGAATGCATTAAGGTGAAAAAATGTATACCTTTACAACCCCTTTAATTACTTATTATGTCAGTAAAGTTTAATGTTAAAATAAACATAGATTTTTAAAAGTTTAAACTTTGAGTTCCATTATTTTCATATGATATTGTTATTCAAATTTGCTAGTTGCTTGAAGTTGTTAACGACACTACTATTGCCATTTTATAATTTTTTATAATTGTGCTGTATACATTTATAAATGTGCCAATGCTTTTAAAAGATTAAAGCAAAGAACAAATAAAGCCGGGAGGCTGCCAAAGTAATGTAACCAGTCTCACCTTTAATGACTAAGTCTCTCTGTGTAGGAGGCTTGCAATTGGGGGCACTTGGCAGGGTGGAGGAGCCAGGACCGCCTGCGGGAATCTAAAAAGAAGAGGATCTGGGCTGCTCTGTGCAAAACCATTGCAAGGAGGAGGTAAGTATAACATCTCTGTTTTTTTTTATTTTTTATTACAACCAACCTTTAGAATCACTTTAAGCTAAGGGTTAGGCTTGGGTCAGAGTCAAGGGTTATAAGGTTAAAGAGGAACTTTGCACTCTGTCTACTGTTTTTTTATGCAAAGGACTAGTCACCTGCATTGCCAAGTGATCTCCTGCAGCTGATCTTTTCTGGTTATTGAATTACCATGCCTTGCTTTGCATTATGTCTCTGTGTGGAGCTGGCATTCTTGATAGAGGGCATTTGCTCATGTCAGAACCTCCAGCAAAAGCAAAGAGCAACACAGTTGTAATATCACCAAATCTTACTCCAAATCCTATAAGATTGGCCATATACAATTAGCAGGCCCGTCGCGACAGGACAGGCAAAACAAGCAATTGCTTGGGGCCCCGTGCTGGCCTGCGGCCCCAGCCGGGCCACCGGCCGCCGCTTCCTGTAAGCTGCAGCCTGTAGCGTGGCCGAGCTCCTCTTCCTTCCTCCTGCAGTCCGCACGGTACAGGAAGTGCACACACTGAGTACTCACTTCCTTTCAGTCCGGCCAACCAGGAACAGAAAACTGAATCTCCTGCCGCGCGGTACACGGTAGGGAGGGGGGTTAAAAAGAACACAGGGGGGGGGGGGAGTAGTAAGGGGGGGAGGCAGTCATCAAGACCCATTTAGTAATAAAAAGATGGTAGCTTGCTGACCATAATAAAAACAATTACCATAGTATTTCTTTACATTTTCTTTCTTTACCATCCCATTTCCATCTTATTGCTTCTTTTTGAATCAGGTAATATTTATTAAAGCTTTTTGCAAAAATTTACAAAGCAGAGAATAGACTCTACAAATGTTCAATTGTTGAAAATGTTCAAATGTTATGCACATTATATGCAACAGCAGTATTTGTACTGTAAACCTTTTTTATTTATATGAAGTGTTGGTGAACTTAAACTGTATCGCTATGCTGTGATTCCTGTAGGCTTTGCGTGCGTGCGTGCCTCCATGTCTATTTTGCTTGGGGCCCCCAAATTCCTTCAAACGGCCCTGACAATTAGTATATTGACTTAGGAGATTTGGAGAAAGTGGATGGAGTAATCCTCCACCAGGGAGTAGCACCCACCACTGTCAGAAGGCTTTGATCAGTGGCTGCAGTTGATGGTTGCTGTAGCTGATCATGAAAATATTTTCTGACATGTCCCTTCAACAAAAGTTGAATAAATAATCAACTTATGTGAAGCAGGGGAGTCCACACACTGATCTAAATTTGGCCAGACCCTGCTAAACTAGCTGAATTTCAATTAATGTATTGGCAGTTTAAAGCGGTGTTAAACCCCAAATCTATTATATTTGCTGCCTACCAATAGGGATGGTCCCGATGTTCAAGTCGAATGTAAGTTTGACTCGAACATCGGGTGTTCATTTGTTCATAGAACAAACGAACATATGGGGCGCTCGCGGGACGTTAGCGAGATTGCAGTGCATTGATGGCTGCTGATTGGCTAAAGCATGCACCTGCATGCTTTGGGGTGATGTGCTGCGAGAGCTATGATTGGCCTATCATGGTTTAGGAGCTAAGTCCACGCCCCACTCTATATAAGGCTGCTTACACGGCAGCCGTATGTAGTGTGTTGGAGTGGAGAACTGGAGATAGATTAGGCAGGTTAGTTAGTGAATAGAGTGTGTAGTCAGTGTAGTGTGTGTGTGTGTATGTGTGTATATATATATATATATATATATCTATATATATATATATATATATATATATATATAGATATATATATATAGATATATATATATATCTATATATATATATATATATATATATATAAAATAAATAAATATATATATATATATATATATATATAAAAGATGTGTATACATATATATATATAAGAGCTGCACGATTAATCGTTAAGAATCATTATCTCAATTTTTCCCCCTTTGCGATCTTGACAAAGTATTTCCCGATTCTTTCTATGCAGAGAATTCTCTCTGCTCTGCTAAAGCCGACAGCCATCAAAAGAAAGGAAAAAAGAAAAAAAGGGCAGTCTGTGAAGAGTCACAACATTCTTTAGCAGTGGAACTTAAGTATAAACATTGTAACAATTTGTCCTTTAGATCAAAGGAATACACTTTGGTGTGTAAATGAGGGAAGTTTAACCACTTAAACACTAAACCTTTTTCTGACATTTGTTGGTTTAAAGTTAAAATCTTTTTTTTTTTTTTTTGCTAGAAAATTACTTAGAAACCCCAAACATTATATATATATATATATATATATATATATATATATATATATATATATATATATATATATATATATATATATATATATATATATATTTTTTTTGTAGTAGTAGAAACCCTAGAGAATAAAATGGTGGTTGTTGCAGTATTTTATGTCACACTGTATTTGCACAGCAGTCGTTCAAATGTAATTTTTTGGGAAAAATTTACACTTTAACGAATTTAAAAAAAAAACTAACCAGTAAAGTTAGCCCAATTTTTTTGTATATTGTGAAAGATTTTACGCCACGAGAATCGTGATCTTTTTATTCTAAGCAAAAAAAATGTGATTCTCATTTTGGCCAGAATTGTGCATCTCTCTCTCTCTCTCTCTCTCTCTCTCTCTCTCTCTCTCTCTCTCTCTCTCTAGTGCAGGCAGTGTAGAAAATATAATACAGTGCAGTCAGTGTACAGTATATAATACAGTGCAGGCGATGTACACAGTATATAATACAGTGTGTACAGTATGTAATACAGTGCAGGCAGTGTACAGTATATAATACATTGCAGTCAGTATATAATACAGTCAGTGTACAGTAAATAATACAGTGCAGTCAGTGTACAGTATATACTCGGTGTACAGTATATAATACAGTGCAGGCTGTGTACAGTATATAATACAGTGCAGGTGGTGTACAAAGTATGTAATACAGTGTGTACAGTATATAATACATTGCAGTCAGTGTACAGTATATAATACAGTGCAGGTGGTGTACGGTATATAATACAGTGCAGGCAATGTACACAGTATATAATACAGTGTGTACAGTATATAATACATTGCAGTCAGTGTAAAGTATATAATACAGTGCAGTCAGTGTACAGTATATAATACACTTCAGGAGATGTACAGTATATAATACAGTGCAGTCGATGTACAGTATATAATACAGTGCAGGCAGTGTGGTTAATATATAATACAGTGTGTACAGTATATAATACATTGCAGTCAGTGTACAGTATATAATAGAGTGCAATCAGTATATAATACAGTGCAGTCGGTGTACAGTATATAATACACTTAAGGCAGTGTACACAGTATATAATACAGTCAGTGTACAGTATATAATACATTGCAGTCAGTGTACAGTATATAATACAGTGCAGGTAGTGTACCTTATATAATACATTGCAGTCAGTGTTCAATATACAATACAGTTGGTGTACAGTATATAATACAGTGCAGGCATTGTCCAGTATATAATTTATATAATATGGTGCAGTCGGTGTCCAGTATATAATACACTTCAGGCGGTGTACAGTATATAATAGAGTGCAGGCGGTGTACACAGTATATAATAGAGTGTGTACAATATATAATACATTGCAGTCAGTGTACAGTATATAATACAGTGCATTCAGTGTACAGTATATAGTGCAGTGCAGAGAATATACTACAGTGCAGGCGGTGTACAGTATATAATACAGTGCAGGCAGTGTACAGGCATACCCCACTTTTAAGTACACAATGGGGTTTATTTACTAAAGCTGGAAAGTGCAAAATCAGGCTCACTTCTGCAAAAAACCAATGAGCTTCCAGGTTTTATTACCAAAGCTTAATTGAACAAACTGGGGTTAGAAGCTCATTGGTTTCTATGCAGAAGATTTTGCACTTTACAGCTTTAGTAAATAAACCCCATTGTGTACTTAAAAGTGGGGTATGCCTGTACACAGTATATAATAGTGTTGACAGTATATAATACATTGCACTCAGTGTACAGTATATAATACAGTGCAGTCAGTGTACAGTATATAATACGCTTCAGGAGGTGTACACAGTATATAATACAGTCGGTGTACAGTATATAGTGCAGTGCAGAGAATATACTACAGTGCAGGCAGTGTACAGTATATAATACAGTGCAGGCAGTGTACACAGTATATAATAGTGTGTACAGTATATAATACATTGCAGTCAGTGTACAGTATATAATACAGTGCAGTCAGTGTACAGTATATAATACACTTCAGGTGTACAGTATATAATACAACACAGTCGATGTACAGTATACAACAGTGCAGGCAGTGTGCACAGTATATAATACAGAGTGTACAGTGTATAATGCAGTCAGTGTACAGTATATAATACAGTGCAATCGGTATACAGTATATAATACAGTGCAGGTGGTGTACAGTATATAATACAGTGCACTTGGTGTACAGTATATAATGCAGTGCAGTTGGTGTACAGTATATAATGCAGTGCATTCGGTGTACAGTATATAGTGCAGTGCAGAGTATATACTACAGTGCAGTGCAGAGTATATAATACAGTGTAGTGTGGTGTGAAAAAAAATCCCAATCATGTTTTGAAGGCCACCCAGGAGAGGCAGATGCTCACAGGCCACTAAAAGAGGGCAAGCAGCCTCTGTGTCTACAGTTAAAGTGGTGGTCGTGGACATGGTGCATCCTCTGCAGGCGGAGCATGCTTGTCCTGTTTTTCTACTGCTGGTTGTGTTATTGAGCCACAACATGCAGAAGAGTTGGTGGAGTGGAAAACTAAGCCGTCCTCATGCTCCTCATCCTCTGTCACTCAGGGTCATACTAGTTTGCCTTCCAACACAGCAGCAAAAGCAGTCTATTCCACTGGCTCCTTGTCCACAGTTACTATTTCCGTAGCCCCACCATCATGCACAGAGGAGTCACCAGAATTATTCAACCAAAGTGTCGGTTACATGCTGCTGGAAAATGCACTGCAATTTGAATACTCCGATGTTGGCTCCCAGGTTGAGGAAGGGAGTAAGAGAGAGAGCCTAGAGAGGGGGTGCCACAGAAGGACAAGAAATTAGCAGTCATGTTCCCCCAGCTGCAGCATACTGCCAAGTTTGCTCCAGTGACGAGGAGGGAGGGTATGATTTGGTCACTGACTGTACTTGGGTGCCTGAGAGAACAGAGGAGGAAAGTGAGGAGGAGGAGACACAACTCCAATAGTGCAGGATCTTGTCCAGGGGCTGGCTTGAGGGCAGCCATCCTATTGCATCACACCACAGAGCTCCACAGGTGCAGGGCACTGCTTACTCCCCACTGACTCCCAAAGTTAATTGATGTGGGCTTTTATCAACACATATGCAACAGACCGCAGCGTTGCTGTTTGCAATTTCTGTCTGAAGCGGATCAAGCGTGGCCAGAACTCCAGCCACTTGGGCACCACATGCTTGACAAGACATGTGACAACCTGCCATGCAGTCCGCTGGCAACAGCACCTGAAAGACCCACATCATAAAAAAAAATGCAGACTTCTCCGTGCTCCTCATCTGGGATCTCAGCCCCTACTATACCTCAAGTCCTCTCAAAAACCTGCACTGAGAGGAATGAAGGTATAGCAATAGGTGCCACAAGCACTTGCACTCAATCTGCTAGCAGTACACAACCTGTGTATTCCACCAGGCAAATTTCGCTACCCCAGTTGCTGAACTGTAAAAAAAATACTGTCCCAGCCATCCACATGCTCAGCATCTAAATGCTAGCTTGGCCAAATTGCTAGCTCTACAATTGCTGATTTTTCATCTGGTAGACTCTGCCCCTTTCATGAATTTGTGGAATGTGCTGTACCACAGTGACAGGTTCCAAAAAGAAATTTCTTTTCACGTGAGGCCATTCCAGCTCTCTACTGTCATGTAGAAGGCAATGTTTTGGCCAGTGTGGTCAGCAGCAAGGTTCACATTACCGCTGACTCATGGTCCATCATGCATTGTCAGGGACGTTACATTTCCTTCACGGCACACTGGGTAACTCTGCTGGCAGCTGGGAAGGATGCAGGACAGGGTTCAGTGTTGGAGCTTGTTCCGCCACCACGCCTCCAAAAAGTTGGTGGTGATTCTGCCACATCTGTCTGCTCCAACCCCTTCTCTTCTTCTTCCTCTATGGCCTATTCTACTGAATTGTCCTCTGAACCAGCAGTGCTCCCAAAGCGTTCAAGGGGCTATGCAAGCAGTCAAGCTAAAAGATGAAATGCGGTGCTTCAGTTAGTCTGTCTAGTTGACAGGAGCCACACTGAGGCAGAGATTCTGTCAGCTCTGGAGGGGGAGGCTCAGAGGTGGTTGATGCCATGGCAGCTTGAGCCAGGAATGGTTCTATGAGACAATGGCACCAACCTTCTCTCTGCCCTCCAACAGGGACACTTGGCACATTCCATGCCAGGCTTACAAGATCTTTCCAACTCAGCATCCACTGGGTTACTGGGTCTTGGGGATAGACCACTAGCCAGAACTTGCTCAATATGCAATCAAGCTACTGGCCTGTCCTGCATCCAGCGTGCTTTCTGAACGGACATTCAGTGCTGCTGGAGGGTTTGTGACTGATCAAAGAGTGCGCCTGTTCACAGACTTCGTTGATAGGCTGATATTTATCAAAATAATCAGTCCTGGATCAGCAGCTATCAAGCCCCTGATGCTGATGTAACTGATTGAATTTGCTAGGCGTCTGGGATCCCTTGAAGACTGCCTTTGCTGCCTATCCAGGGACGCATTAACATAGAAGCTATTGGAGCTGCAGCACCAGGCCCCTGCCATAAAATAGGCCCCACAAACCACACATGTAGTAATCGATTGTCTGCCTTTTAGCAGCAGTGAGATAACTGCTGATAATCCTCTCTGTCACTGCTGGCCTGCGGGAGTTTCTGTCTCGGACCTGGGGGCGGGTGCGTTGTGGTGTACCCATGGTGAGAGTGAGACACTGGATCAGCACAGCACAATGCTACATGAAGAGGGCATGATTGCTCTCCCTCCCATCCTATCCCTGCTGTGTCTACCACGCACCACACTCCACCCCCATGATGTGCACACACTGCCAGTAAACATAGTTGCTGTGTGGGCATGTGGAAGCGGCAGATTTAATTGCAGAGCAAAACATTTGGTGAGTACTGGCAAATAGAGCCCCCTCCCCCTTCACATTTCTAATTGTCTCTCCTCTGCTGCTCTTACAGCAATGGTGTTTCTCTCTCCTAGACAGTAAGGCCGGGGGGGGGGGTAGTCTCTGTGATATGTGGAACAATTTCTGTGGCATATGCGGTAGTCCCTGTAACATGTGGTACAATTTCTGTGACATGGAACAATGACATGTGGGACAATTTCTGTGACATGTGCGGTAGTTTCTGTGACACATGGGACCATTTCTGTGACATGTGGGACAATTTCTGTGACATGTGGGACACCTATTTCTGTGACACGTGGGACAATTTCTGTGACATGTGGGACACTTTCTGTGACATGTGGGACACTTTTTGTGACATGCGACAATTTCTGTCACATGTGGGACAGTCCATGTGACATGTGGGACAGTTTCTATGACATGTGGGACACATTCTGTGACATGTGCGATAGTCCCTGTGACCTGTGGGACAGTTTCTGTGACATGTGGGACAGTCTCCGTGATGTGGGACAGTTTCTGTGACATGTGGGACAGTTTCTGTGACGTGGGACAGTCCCTGTAATGTGGGACAGTTTCTGTGACATGTGGGACAGTCCCTGTGACATGTGGGACAGTCCCTGTAAAATGTGGGACAGTTTCTGTGATGTGGGACAGCCTCTGTGATGTGGAACAGTCTCTGTGATGTAGGACAGTCCCGGTGACATGTGGGGTAGCCTCTGTGGCACAATTCTCTGGAGCAGTCTCTGTGGGAGCACTGGCATCTTTGTCAGGCAATCTCTGGGGGAGCTGCAGTCTCTGCCCTCATAGAGATTGTCAGTGCTCCCAGAGACCTTTCCAGAACATGAAGGAGCTGGGCCCATGATACTCTTAATCCGGCCCTGTGCCCATCCTATTCCTGAATCTTGATTATGCTAGCTTCCAACAATATTTTTGGTTTAGGGCACCACCAACACCCAAGGCCCAATTTTTCTGCACCTGTTTGACAGGGGCATGTAATTTCAATTTTTTTTACAAATTTTTAACAGCAGGGTCAGTTCCTGTACCCAACAAGAGTAACTGTGAGGGGTTACTGTGTTCAGGCACAACCAACAACCAAGGCCCAATTATTCTGCACCTGTTTGCCAGAGGAATGGACTGTGGTGTCAAGGTAAGTGGAGAAGGGCAGCTGCAGCCAGGAGGGCTGACAGGGCCTGAAGATGGCTCACTGGGCTCAGTAGCTGCATGTAGGACAGCTAGCACCAGAGACTTTCTATCTTGCTACACTATAGGGGCCCACGGTCCCTGCCTATAAAGAGCAATTGCTAAGACCTGGCGGAGCCAATGTCAGGGTTATCCACTTTGTACTAGCTGTGCCTGAACATTAGAGAGGAAGCGATGTGCAGGAGGAGGGAGGAGTGAACATTAGAAAGGAAGCGATGTGCAGGAGGAGAAATGGAGTGTATATACCTGAGTGTATATAGTTGTTCCAGCAAGTTCTGCAAAATTATATTGGGCTTTCCATACTTCCTACACCCCATCCAAGTTCAAATACCTCAAAAAAACATAAAAACAAGTACACGGACTGTTTTTCTGTTTTGGAGTGTCTGAGAGGTGAACGCCGGGCCAGGCAGGGTGACAGGTGGGCCACAACAATTAGCAGCCTCTATGGGGGTACCACTACATATATAATACAGTAGAGTATATAATGCAGTCCGTGTAGTATATATAATAGGCATGTGCAATTTGTTTCGTTCCGAATTCGTTTTTAACGAATTTCGACAAATTCGTTAATTCGGGAATATCCGAATTAACGAAAATCCGTTTAACAAATTTTTTCCGAATATTCGTAAATTCGATAAAATTTGACATTCCTAAATTCGGGCATTCGTACATTCGCAATTTACATTCGTACATTCGTGCATTCGTACATTAGTAAATTAGTGAATTCGTAAATTTGTAAATTCGAAAATTCGGAAATCTGAAATAATAGTTAACTAATAATAACTTAACTATTAGTAATTACTAGTAACTTTTAATTTATAGGTATTGCAATTTCCTTTTAAATTTGGCTGTTAGTGAACGTAACACATACAAATTTATCCGAAGTTATGAATGATCAGAAAAAAGGGAATGGAACGTAATGAATAAATAATAATAAATAACAATAATAATAATAACAACGTTTTATTATTATTATTGATTATTAATTTGTTCCGTTCCATTTGTTTAGATGCAGCATTCGTTTTGAATAATTCGTAAATTCGGTTAAATTTGTATTAGTTACGTTCACTGACAGTCAAGTTTGAAAGGAAATTACAATACCTATAATTTAATAGTTAGTTACTATTTCAGATTTTTGAATTTTCGGGTTTTTGGATTTTCAAACTTCGAATTTATAAACTTCCGAATTTTCGAATTTACAAATGTACGAATTTACGAATGTACAAATGTAAAAATGTATGAATGTACGAATGAACTAATGTACGAATGAACGAATGTTCGAATTACGAATGTACAAATGAACGCATTTACGAATGAACGAATTTACGAATCGCGATCATAACGAATGACCCGAAAAACTAAAAAAAATAATAAACTAATGAAACGAAAATGGACGAATTTTTTTGGCTGTGCACATGTCTAATATATAATACATTGCAGAGTATATAGTGCAGACCCTTTGGGTCTGGCATAGATTTTAAGGGGAACTCCACGCTAAAATTGTTTTTAAATATGGCGTGGGGTCCCCCCAAAATCCATACCAGACCCTTATCCGAGCATGCAGCCTGGCAGGCCAGGAAAGGGAGGGAACGAGCGAGCGTCCCCCTCCTGAACCATACCAGACCGCTTGTCCTCAACATGGGGAAGGTGCTTTGGGGTACCCGCCAAAGCACCTTGTCCCCATGTTGATGGAGACAAGGGCCTCTTCCCAACAACCCTGGCCGGTGGTAGTCGGGGTCTGCGGGGGGGCTTATCGGAATCTGGAAGCCCCCTTTAACAAGCCCCCAGATCCTTCCCCCCTATGTAAATGGGTATCAGTACATTTTATCCCTACCTATTAACCAAAAAAAGTGTCAAAACAGTAAAAACCACAACAGACAGTTTTTGACACTTTATTAAAAAAGAAAAAGTGTCCCACGATGTCCATCCATGTTCAATCACGCCCGATGGACCCGAAAAATTGAAAAAATAAAAAGCTCCACCTCCATGGGAGGCCTCCCAGTGACTGCTGTCTCTTGGCTTTGATAGCTGTTATATAGGCAAGGGCGGAGCCACTTGGTGATGTAACCGAGTGACCCTGTCCCCTTCTGACGTCATGTGACTTATAGAGGGTGGCCCCGCCCCTTGCCTATATAACAGCTGTCAAAGCGAAAAGACAGCAGTCGCCGGGTGGCCTCCCATATTTTTCACAATTTTCGATTTATAGTGCAAAATAAATAAATAAATGAATACCACCAAAAGAAAGCTCTATTTGTGGGGAAAAAAGGACATACATTTTTTTTGGGTACAGTGTCACCACGCAATTGTCAGTTAAAATAACTCAGTGTTGTATCATAAAAAATTGCCTAGTCAAGAAGGTGGGGAAAATCTTAGCAATGTCAAATGGTTAAAACCAACTTTCTTTTGGGGTACAGAGAAAGATTTTGCGATAATTTTGCATTCTAAAAGTAACACAGCACGTGGCAAATTCGAGTACTAACTCTAGACAGAGACATAAATTTGGCGCATGCTGCATCACTTTTAGAACACATGCAAGACACTTGTGCAATATTCTGTCTGTGCCAGTCTTTATGAATTCCAGGAATTGAGTGCTGCAATACAGCATATATATATATATATATATATATATATATATATATATATATATATATATATATATATATATATATATATATATATATATATATATATATATATATATATATATATTCAACCTTGACATCATATATATATCCAACCATGAGGCGGCACCCACCTCGCGTGTCGGCGGCCAGCAACGTCTGACTTCATTACTCAGCGCTTGCGTGGGGACACTGCGAGAGCTGGGGGGGTAATTTGGAGACAAATCAGTGTTCGGTTATTGGTACAGATGTACGGAGGGCATTGTTAACGGACCATCTAACCACCTGATGCCCATACGCCTCCCTATTGGCCTGTGCCTACATTGTGGGCAGGCATCGATGCCTCCCAGCTTCCAATTCACATACGTTATCACGTTTTTTGAAAGTTGAAATCATCGTGTATATACACATACACATATATATAAAGAATTGCCTTTTATTATTATTTTTATTTTTATCTTTATGTCGTTTAATTTTTTGCATATATTTATGCACCATACACACATATTTAGTCTTTTCTTGTAGACACCGATAGTGGTGTTGGATGCACATCTTTTTACCACACGTATATAGACCGAATTCTCACTTTATACATTATTTACATTATACCGCAGCCACCAGTTCACATAGTTTGCCCATACTTGCGCCTATCCGTATGATAATTTATACGTTTGAACGTCAAATTCCAGCACCCATCTCATTCTTGTGGTTTTGGAAAATAACAAATATGTTTTTTCGAAAACCTTGAAAAGAATTTTTTATCATTTATATATGTTGACATTTGCCAATATGAACACATTTCATTTATATATTCATGTCTTCATTAGTGATTCCACTATAGGACGCACATCCAATCACATCTATGCCAAAAAGATCCCACACAGACTAACGATCAGCTGTTCAGAATCAGATAATCAATATGTAGTCATGTGGTAGACAAATTATGTGTATATAAGTGGTGATCACTTTCGTACAAACCAGCTATGAGTAAGCGCTCTATGGGAGCGTGAAACGCGTTAGCGGTTTTGCTGCATTATCCCAACAAAGCCATGTACGGATTTTAATCATGTTATTGCTTTTTCAATAAAGAGGATTTTATTTTTCACTTTTCCAATCCGGAGTGCGGCTGTCCAGATTTTTCCATCACACACATACCATTGGAATAGCAATTGCCGGCACCTGGGGCTCTCACAATCATCCACACAGCGGAGGACGGGAAGCTTGAACCCGGTTACCTAGAGCGGTGGTAACTATCTTGTTCACATAAAAAGACAGGCTGGACAAATTGGCAAACTTCCAGTCCCCTTGGATTAGGATACATCACTCAGATGCGTGCTGTGTGTAAGTTCTAGCGGGCTATACATATCTTTTTGCAGAACACTTTTTTTTTCTTTTATGCTTTAGTTGCTCTCCATACTCATTATGCCTTTATCTTTGTAGACACTGCTATCTCCTAAAATCACACAGCCATTATACCTATCCATTATATGGGGACATATATTACAAACTATACACTATTTGTTTTATATCAGGGTTGTCTCTGCTTTTGCGATCCTTGTGAGCGCCTTCTTGCGGCGGAACTACAATTTCTCTTCCCCTCATCCCATGTGCATTTTTGTCCTGGGCCAGGGACACTACTCTATCTGCTACTTCGATGTACCATCTTTTTGGGGTATAAGGAATGTTATAGGGCACTGTGGAAGAACCTTAAGACCATGTTGTGGATATGACAAAATGTAGTCACGTTTTGTGAGTATGTTTAATTTCGTCTTTTAATTACATCATGCCATGTTGTATCTATCACCCATTTTTTGGTTTGATCTTTTGATGATTTGATTTTTTGATGTTACTTTGTATACTATGTAGTTGTGCTAATTAATAGTGATATGTTACCATTATACCATTAGAGAACACAGTCTGCTTTGAACATACCCTGAAGAAGGAATTCATTATATTCCGAAACATGTTGGGATTCTTCATGTAACTGTCTGTGGTTTGGCCTCCTCCTACTACAAGACCAACCGTATGCTGAAGACACCAGCTCTGTATTGCAAATGTATGGCTACAAATATTGATTTTAACACTGTTGTGTGAAGTTTATACTATTATTTTATATATTATAATAAAATTTTTGTATTTTTATCATACTTTCCTACTCCTGTGTCTGGTTTGACCACTGCTATTATGCCCGGGGGGCATTCTCCTGTTTTCTCCTTCTCTATATTTGGGATATGGCAGTAAGTCTCCAGCTTCCTTACAACCACCTAGATTCTTTGCATTATATACTATATAGCATATGTTGCATTGATTATACAGTGGTTTTGTTCATATTTCCTTATTATGCTCTTTTATTTACAGAATTCAATAGCTCAAACTGCAGTTTATACTCAGAACTGAGAAATGAATTATAGTAGATGACTTATCTCTTTTTGGATGCGGTGAACACACAATTGCTGGTGTGTGCTGGTAGGACACAGTGTGCACTTTTTTGTTCGAACTTTATTGAAATGTTACAAATGACATTTCATTAAGTTCTATTCACATAGTGGTGTTGGGAAATAGTGGTTTCCGCCACAACCTGCTGTGCTAAAATAGAATGCAGTACTTTTTTCAGCGCACACCACTTTAATGCAGTGGTGTGAACCGACACTATAGAAAACAAGAAAATTGATTTGTATTTGCATTGGGACTGTGCTGGGAAGTGCATGCTAATGCACTTCCAATGGTGGCCAATGGTGTGACTGGGCCCCTAATTAGCCAGAAAGGGAGCACATTTTGCTTTTCCTTTGTCACTTGTTCAGTGTTTTAACATCAGTTTAACAAAGTCAAAACTTTAAAAACAAAATCTAAATTATAGTTGGGATACCCTCCCCCTCGTCTCCACATATACATTTGGTGCAGCTGTGACGCACCAGTCATACGTTTTTAGCTGAGCTTCCACTGCAACCTGCCTGTATAACTTTTCTGTATTTACTTTGGAAAGCCACTAGATAATTCAGGAAAGGGAAATTATGTATTACTACAGGAATTAAGATCTGACAAAGGACTGACCCCTGCCAGAATGCCCCAAACGGAAAAATCTGTTTTATATGGAGAAAGTTGTTAAAGTCTAAGTTTAGTTATTTATTTATTTTCTAAATCAGTACAAGGGACATACTCACATTTAAAGAAAAGTGTCCCCTGTGCTAGTGGCTGCTGTTTTAATTGAAATCCGAAGTCCTCTGTGCCCCCCCATACCCCCGCAGTAGAAATCTTATGGTGCTGAGGGGGTTTAATACAGCTGCTGGAACTATCATAGGCACTCGTCAAGAGTCGTGACTATGCCCACTCTTTCTGCACCTTCCTCAACTTATAGAAGCTGTATTATAGCTTCCAGCAATTAAAAAAGCCCTCTATGAATGGATGAGGTAGACCTTCCATTCATATGCCTGTCCTCTGTTCATAAACCACTTTTCATTGCTGTAAGCTATAGTACAGCTTCTATGAATGGAAGAAGGGGGCAGAAAGGAGGGGCATAGTTGGCCTATGACAGGTTCAGTGTCTGTATTAACCCATTTAAAATCGGAAGATTATTGCTGTGGGGGTATGGGGGCAGGACTTTGGATTTCAACAGCAGCCACCAGCACAAGGGACACTATGCATTGAATATAAATACCATCCCTTGTGTTGTTTAAATAAATAAACTTTTAACAATCATCTCCATATGAAACAGGTTTCTCAGTTTGGGGCATTCTGGTGCTCTTTACAGAGTGGTCTACTGTGACTAATCAAATTCCAGATACACCTAGATATAATCGCAAATCATAGCTTTTTTTCTTGTTATATAATTTATTCAGGCAGTTACAGTATTTTATAGGCTGTAATATTAAGGGATGAATTGGGTTCTTTGTTTAGGATTCAGAGAACAACATATGGGTTGTCACCTGGATAGCTGTCATAATAGCAAGTCTTAACATGATGGACCTTTTTAGGCTGATTACTAATGTTCAGAAGCCCATTAATATGTATAAATCAGACATCAATTTAATGTTTCACATATAAACTGATTCAAAGTTTATGAAAAGATATTATTGTATGTGGAGCTATGTAGTTTATGTAGCAATAACTCACGGTGGAGCTGCTGGTTTAAGCGGGCCTGTCCTCTTTGCTCTACACCCTTCTTAAATTGTTCACTCCCCTTGACACAACTGTAGTGCAGTGTTGTAACAATATGAGCATTAACTTTAACCCATAATATACACTTACAATTATGGTTACCTCTGCCTGGGTGCTGGTAACTCCACCTGTAGGAGAAATGACAACACTGCACGCAAACTTCAATAATGACCAAAAATAACTTCTTTCTTTGACTAAGTAATATATTTTTATAAAGAGTTATTTCAATGAATATACTATCACACCAATGTAGTATAAGGAATAATAATGACAGTCAATAACAATCACAGATATATATATATATATATATATATATATATATATATATATATATATATATATATATATATATATATATATATAGTGATATAAGCCTATACCCGGGAGCACCCCCTGCTCTAGACCTTAAAGTCACTATACTAAAAATGCAGGGCCCTGCATTTGAAAGAGGTAGTCCAGACGTCTTCAGTCTTCGCTAGCTCTTATGATTGTAATCCGCAAAGAGTTCCTCCTGGGGGTTTCGCAGTGTAGTATAACACACTAACCAATTGTAATCCAAATGAGTGACTAGGTGTCTTTATATGAAGAAACAAACATCTAAGATCCGCTCTTGAACGCTGAAGTCTATTTGGATGTAATACTCACAGACTTAACTTGTTCCGTGGGACTATCAATCCCAGCAACACTCTGTACAGTTCTAAAGATGTGTGTGTAATACTCAATTAAACTTCTGGGTGTCAACCCTCCCACCACACGAAATCTAGGCAGGTGGATGTCTCCGGTTCAGCAGTTCTCAGTTCCGTATAGATGCACCACCACGCCGTCACACCTCCGCAAGGTAGGCCGCAACCCTGTGGGACACACACACCCACAGAGTCCTGCTGGCAGGCCACACGTCCCAGGAACAAGAGACCTAAAATGGCCGCTGCTTACCCTTTTATATCCTCCCACAATGCAGTTCAGTTCTGACTCTGTCCAGAAGCATTGTGGGTGGGTCAGAGCTACAGTTCCGAAGTAAACAATGAATCACTTCCATGTCACTGAGTCCTGAGACGTAAACTTACTGCACTTTATCAATTGTCCACAAGATGGCACTAACACAACTATTGTACTGAATAATATACATAAAGCTAGAAACAACAGTTGTCAGCGCTACATTTATATGGAAATTCTCGAACACCAATCCCAAAATCAAGGCACCTAACAACAGGATTCTTCAAGAACCACTGTATTTGTTGTAGTAGCCCAATTCACACTAATGATAAGCAAAACCTAATTATATCTGGTTAACATATTGAAAGCTGAGTGTAGCATTGTCAGCTGTAAACATTTGCTTACTTCTATTAATTCTAAATGGCCCCTGGACATATACGGTGTAAGGAAACCATATTCAGACATTGTCAAAGGATATATATACAATGTCAAAAAGATAAAGATAGTGGAAATAATAAAGACTGCAAATTGATTCTTCATTTAGCACCTGTTTTTGATAAAAAGTTAACTGTATTCATTTACATGTTAATGGATTGCTCACTAAAATATTTTCTTTGTATTGACTTTGACAAGAAGGTCTTCAACTCTTCTCATCGCAGCATTAACAGTCTCATCAGGAGTCTCTCAAGGACACTAGATAAACTTAACACAACAGATTAAGCTTCTTGGAATTGAACAATATAACTGAAACAGGAATTCTGTATTGCATATTAACATATTTTTTTTTATCAGGGGTTATAACAAGGATTCTATCAGGGGTTATAACAAGGATTCTTCATAACATTAAGGAGACCCCAAAACATGGTCATGGCTAGAAGCCCTCTTAAAGTATGTCTAAGGCTGGAATGTCACTTTTATGTGTCTAGGCCAGCCTTTTTCAACTTTTTTTTCCCAAAGGAACCCCTAACATTTTCAGGTTTTAGGGGAACCCTTACTAAAACCAATTCTTTGGGAGTCAGTGTCAAAAATGCCCCTTACATTAATGGTCAGTAGGAAGAACGCAACCCTTACAGATAGCTAAAAAGATCATTGGTATCATGCTGCTGGCTCTGCCAAGTAGTGTTGGACCCAAAATTATCCAGGCACCATCAGTTGGGAGGTCAATTAGTCACAAGTCAGGGAACCCCTAGCAAATTCTGGAGGAACCCTAGTTGAGAATGGCTTGTCTAGGCTCTATAGCGATAGTCCTCCAGTCTCAAAACAAGAGCTGAAATAAGAAAAAGTATATATATACCGCGCCGTCCCTTTAACAAAATAAAAGCAGCCAGCACAGCAGAGGATCAATTATGCAAAGTGTAACATACAATGGAAAGTGCAGCACTAAAAGTCTCAGATGCCTACTTGGAATAGTGGCAAATATACATATAAAGTGCCTGTGTAAAAATCATATATAAAAAATGAACCAGTGCTGAGCAGTAGGTTAATAAAGATAAATAAAAATAAATGGACAAAGAATAGTGATCACTTTATTAAAAAAGTGTCCTTGATGGCATAATCAATATTAATCACAATCTCATTGTTGTTGTCCAAAAAGAGTAATAGTAATGATCCAAAATGTGAGGTGATATATGTTAAATAAAAGTGTGACTTACCGACGTGTTTCGTCCCATAGGACATCATCTGGGGTACTGATCCACTGTAAATACTGCCTATATATAGTAAAAGAAGCCCCCACACTAAGCCATGGCTCCAATAGAATGTAGCTGCTCAATTAGACTGACTTCTGGGTAGTCAAGATGGCGCCGGCAGCGTGCAGTTCAAGCCTTGCTTCAGGCAGCGAATAGAAGCCAGAAGCGCACAGCTGGGAGGCGCATCACGAAGTGGTTGTTGCGCAATTGCAATGACATCCGGGTAAGCGTGGTGACGTGGAATACGTGCGGCCCAAGCCTCATTATGAACGAGGGCTGAGCACAACTGGAACGCACACCACAAAACTGATGTTACGCAACGGCGTCAACATCCGGATAGATGTAGTATCGTGATGCACGTGCGGCCCAAGCCTCCTGGTGGACGAGAATCAAAGGACTGAAGTGCACAACGGTGATGCATAGTATATCCCATACTAAAAAGTGAGATATAATGAAAGGGTAGTTATCAGCAAGGGGCAATATTTTAAAATAAATAGTGACAATATTACATGGGCATAAAAACTGGAAACAGAAATCTGCTAATATAGACCAGAAATGAATACCGGCAGTAAATAAGGGGCATGACCTACTGGATAAAATGTAAAGGGGTAATAATACCCAAATTATTGAAATCAATATAGTAGTTAAAAATATGGTAAATATGTCTATATCTATTGCACTACTTTCTATTGGGGAGCCACAGCTCAATATGGAACCACCATAGACACCATATAATACATAGATGGACCATGCAGAAATAATTATATAAACAATTAGGAACATAATTTACAGGGTATCACATTATTACACAAGGAATCTAAACAATTTTTAGGATTGGTTAATGAATGCATTAATATCCCATTCCACATTTAATCCTAATGACGAATGGGACTGTAGTTCGTAAATCAAATAGGTTTCTAACCGTAACACCCCACGGGTCAAAGCTCCACCTCTTCAAGGGGGGACGTATCGATCAATAATAAGAAATTGTGATCCAGTAGGGTCACAATTATGGTGCTGTCTATAATGCCTGGAAAGAGTGTGTTTAGTGTCACCGCCTATAATCTTTGCAACATGCTCACCTACCCGAACGAAAAAAGCATGAATCGTGCGACCCACATATTGCTTACCCCACGGGCAGGTGATCAAGTATACAACATACCTCGTTTCACACGTACAGAATACTTTGATGGGGTAAGTTTTATTCACATTTGAACGAAACTCCAAGGTCTTACGTCTCCCGCAAGAGTTATGTTGGCATACTGTGCACTTTTTGCACGGAAAATAGCCCACCATATCGTGAAAAAATGTGGAACGCTCTGGGGGATTGATAATGTTAGGGGCAATCTTGCCTTGCAAGGAGAGGGCCCCCCTGAAAATGACCTTGAGTCATTCAGGTGAGACAGTGCCAAGGATATGGTCATTTCTGAGTATGTTCCAGTGGTGGTTGATGATAGCCTTAATATCTTTATGTTGTACTGAAAATGTTGTAAGCATAGAATACTTGAAGGATTCATTAGGTTCTCGTGGAGTTTTTGTAGTCAATAATGACTGTCTGTCAAGCTGCATGACATTTTGTAATTCTAAGTCAATGACAGCTTGATCATAACCCTTTTCAACAAACCTCTGTTTTAATAACAGAGCCTGAACTAGAAAAGTATCAACATTACTGCAATTCCTCCGCAGCCTTAAAAATTGGCTGCGAGGGACTGACTTCAGCCATGATTTGTGATGGCAACTGTCAATAGGTATGAGGCTATTTCGGTCAGTCGACTTGAAATATGTTTGAAACTTAAATTGACGGGAACTAATCTCGATGTCTAAGTCCAAGAAATGGACTTTTGTTGAGCTAAACTCAAATGTTAGAGAAATCCCTCTATCGTTATGGTTAAGAAACATGAAAAATGTGTCCAAAGATTCCGGGGAGCCATCCCATAGGAGGAGGATGTCGTCTATATATCTGGCCCACAGGACCAATGATGGTTTGTGCTCCGACTAGACGACATCCTCCTCCCACTTGGCCATGAACAGGTAGTTCAGGCTCTGTCATTAAAACATAGATTTGTTGAAAAGGGTTATAATCAAGCTGTCATTGACTTAGAATTACAAAATGTCATGCAGGTTGACAGACAGTCATTATTGACTACAAAAACTCCACGAGAACCTAATGAATCCTTCAAGTATTCTATGCTTACATTTTCAGTACAGCATAAAGATATTAAGGCTATCATAACCGCCACTGGAACATACTCAGAAATGACCATATCCTTGGCACTTTCTTACCTGAACGACCCAAGGTCATTTTCAGGGGGGCCCCCTCCTTGCACGGCAAGATTACCCCTAACATTATCAATCCCCCAGAGCGATCCACATTTTTTCACGAAATGGTCGGCTATTTTTCGTGCAAAAAGTGCACAGTATGCCAACATAACTCTTGCGGGAGACGTAAGACCTTGGAGTTTCAATCAAATGTGACGAATAAAACTTACCCCATGAAAGTATTCTGTACGTGTGCAATGAGAGGTATGTTGTATACTTGATCACCTGCCCATGCAGTAAGCAATATGTGGGTCGTGCTTTTTCTGTTCGGGTAGGTGAGCATGTTGCAAAGATTATAGGCCATGACACTAAACACACTCTTCCCAGGCATTATAGACAGCACCATAATTGTGACCCTACTGGATCACAATTTCTTATTATTGATCGATACGTCCCCCCTTGGAGAGGTGGAGCTTTGACCCGTGGGGTGGCTTGGTTAGAAACCTATTGGATTTACGAACTACAGTCCCATTCGCCATTAGGATTAAATGTGGAATGGGATATTAATGCATTCATTAACCAATCCTAAAACTTGTTTAGATTCCTTGTGTAATAATGTGATACCCTGTACATTATGTTCCTAATTGTTTATATAATTATTTCTGCATGGTCCATCTATGTATTATATGGTGTCTATGGAGGTTCCATATTGAGCTCTGGCTTCCCAATAGAAAGTAGTGCAATAGATATAGACATATTTACCATATTTTAACTACTATATTGATTTCAATAATTTGGGTATTATTACCCCTTTACATTTTATCCAGTAGGTCATGCCCCTTATTTACCTCCGGTATTCATTTCTGGTCTATATTGGCAGATTTCTGTTTCCAGTTTTTATGCCCATGTAATATCGTCACTACCAGGGGTCAAACACTTGTATCAAGCAGAGGAAGTCCGTTAATCAGGCCGGGGGTCAAACACTGGTATCAAGCAGAGGAAGTCTGTTAATCAGGCCGGGGGTCAAACACTGGTATCAAGCAGAGGAAGTGCGTTAATCAGGCCGGGGGTCAAACACTGGTATCAAGCAGAGGAAGTCCGTTGATCAGGCAGGGGGTCAATCCAGGAGAGAGGCAGCGTGGTAAGAGCAGGCCGGGTCACAACAGGAGATCAGGTGAGCATAAACAGAAAACAGGAAACAGGAAGCAACAGGAGCTGAAGACAAACCAGCAACCAGTCTGGGTGCTGGAGCTGATTTGAATAGCCCCGCCAGAGTGTCACGGTGGGCATGCATGAGTCACCGTGCGCACCCATGTGCTATCGCGCACGCGCCGCTCCATCGGGCCGCGCGCACGCATGCGCCGCAGCGCCAATCCAGTGCGCATGCGCCCAGGGACAGGATGAATGTGACTGGAGAGGACCCTTCTCTGACAGTGCCCCCCCCAAGGAGCAGACTCCGGACACCCAGACTAGACATCAATTCAGGATGTTCCCGATGAAAAGCTTGGATTAAACATGGGGCATGGACATTCCTAGCAGGCTCCCAGGAATTGTCTTCAGGAGGGTACCCCTTCCACTGAATTAGATATTGGAGCTGTCTGCCCCTCTTCCTGCAACTCAAAAACGACTCCACTTCGAATTCATTCTCCCCATCCACTTCAATAGGTGGAGGAGGAAGTTCCTTTCTCCCAGGGAAAGGGCTGGCCACCACAGGCTTAAGCAGGGATGCATGGAAAACTGGGTGTATTCTATAAGATGTTGGTAGTGCCAGCTCAAATGCCACAGGGTTGACCATCCTCTTGATTTTAAAAGGCCCATGAACTTTGGCCCCAGTTTCCGTGAGGCAGAGGTAATCTGAGATTTGTGGTTGCCAACCAAACTTCCTCACCCACTTTGAAGATTGGATTTTCCTTCCTTCCTCGGTCATGCTGTTTCTTATAATTGACCTGAGCTTTCCGTAGAGTGTCTTGGATTCTTTGGAAGTTAGATTGCATAGAGCCTATCTGGTCTTGTACGGCAGGAACAGACATTTCAGGGAGGAAAGGAGGATGAAATTCAAAGTTTGCCCAGAAGGGTGTTTGGTTTGTTGCAGAGTGAACGGAGTTGTTATAGGCGAACTCCGCATATGGTAGGAGAGTCGCCCAATCATCCTGTGAACCAGAACAAAATCATCGGAGGTACTGCTCCAAGGTTTGATTTGTCCTCTCCGTCTGGCCGTTGCTCTGAGGATGGTACGCAGAGGAGAGGCACATTTTAATTTCTAGGGTCTTGCAGAGCTCCTTCCAAAACTTGGAGGTAAATTGAACACCCCTGTCAGAGACGATGCTCTTGGGCACACCATGGAGTCAGATTATTTCCTTGAGGAAGATATTAGCCGTATCAGAAGCAGAGGGGGTGCCCATCATGGGTAGGAAATGCGCCATCTTGGAGAGGCGATCAACTACGACCAAGATGGTGGTAAACCCCACCGAAGCAGGTAAGTCCACATTAAAGTTCATTGACACTTCCGCCCATGGTCGTTCCGGGATGGGCAAGTGGGCAAGGGTTTGAGTAGACCCCAAGATTTGGTGTTTAGACGCTTATTGTGTTGGCAAGGTAAACAAGAAGAGACATAGTCTTTACAATCCCATCTCCACCCCGGCCACCAAAAAGAACGGGAGATCAGTTCAATACTCTTCCTTGTTCCGAAGTGGCCTGCGAATCTGTGATCATGGAACGTTTTGAGGGCTAGAGGCCTTACATCCTGTGGAACAAAAATTCTCTCTTTGGCCCAGAGCAGCTCATCATGTTTTTTAAAAGCATGTGTTTCAGGAGCGGAAAGGCGGCTAGACGAGGATTTGATGGAAGTCATTAGATCAGATTGGGTGACTCCAAGGAAGTTTTGCGGAGAGAGGATGGTACTAGGCACAGTGATCTGAGGAGTCTCAGAGAACATCCGAGAGAGTGCATCTGCTTTTCTGTTCTTAGAGCCCGGTCTGTAGGATATATGAAGGTTAAATCTAGAGAAGAAGAGGGCCCAGCGGGCTTGTCTGGGCCTCAGCCGTTTTGCTGTCCTGAGATACTCTAGATTCTTATGATCGGTGAAGATCATAACAGGATGAGACGCCCCTTCCAACAGATACCTCCACTCTTCTAAGGCGAACTTAATGGCCAGCAGCTCCCTGTCACCTACATCGTAATTGAGTTCTGGTGGACTCAGTTTCCGGGATGCAAAAGCTACAGGGTGAAGAATGGCCTTGGGCCCATGTCTCTGGGAGAGACTGGCTCCTGTAGCAGTTTCTGAAGGATCCACTTCTAACACAAATGGTAAAGCCGGATCAGGATGTCATAAGATTGGTGCAGAAACAAACAAGGTTTTGAGCTTGGTAAAGGCTTCCTGTGCTTGCTGTGACCATTGGAAACGGTTGTGTTGACGGGTAAGTTGAGTGATAGGTGCCAACAATGGATGAAAAGCCACTAATAAACCTTCTATAGAAGTTAGCAAACCCGATGAACCGCTGTACCCCTTTTTTATCTGATGGAGCCGGCCATTCTTGAATTGCTTTGACCTTTTGTGGGTCCATTGCGACCCCATTGGTGGAGATGATGAATCCCAGAAACTGCACCACAGTCTTCTCAAATTCGCATTTCTCGGCCTTGAGGTATAATTTATGTTTCCTGAGTATGGTAAGGACTTTTTTAACGTGGACTCAATGAAGCTCAATGGTGGCAGAGAAGATGAGGATATCGTCTAGGTGGACGACTAAGAAATCATCAAGGTATTCTCGGAAGATGTCATTAACTAGATGTTGGAAAGTGGCTGGGGCGTTGCATAACCCAAAAGGCATCACCAGGTACTCATAATGGCCAAACCTGGACCTAAAGGCAGTCTTCCACTCATCCCCGGGCCGAATCCTGATGAGATTGTAAGCACCCCGAAGATGCCGTTTAAAGAAGATCTGGGCCGACCGAAATCGTTGGAACAATTCAGGAATGAGTGGTAGTGGGTAACAGTTCTTTACCGTTATGTTATTTAGTTGCCTATAATCCACACACGGCCTTAAGGACCCATCTTTTTTCTTTACGAAAAAGATACCAGCTCCGGCTGGTGAAGAGGAAGGACGGATGAAGTGTTTTTCTACGTTTTCATCAATATAATCCTTCAGGACCTTCAGCTCGGTTTCTGACAGTGGAAAAATGCGGAGGCCCCACTAGTAGGTGCGGGAGCTGTGGCTGCAGGTAGAGGCGGACTGGATAGTTACTGAAGGCGGCTGTCAATTTGGGTATAGCCCTCTTGTAGTTTCTGGACTGCGTCAGTGAGGGCTGAGACCTGCTGGCACAGGATCTCTAAAGGGGAACGCGCTCTGTCGGCCTCAGACATCTGGCTGGTTTGTACTGTCAGGTAAGTACTTACCGAGGCCGAGATGCCGAGAGCGGTTCGCCCTTGCCACTACGCGCACCCCGTCCCCTGGGGATGAAACAGGGAATGGGTGGCACTAAGGAGCATGGGCCACCAGCAGGTATGGATCCGTTGTGGGAAACTGCAGAGCCAGGTCTGGGGATGCAGGAGTCCAGGAACCGGTGGAAGTCCCGTTTCTGGGTGGAGCAGACAAACTGTAAGCAAGCAGAGGGTCAATCACAGGCAATAAGCAAGACAAGTCCGTAGAACAGGCTGGGGGTCAAACACTGGTATCAAGCAGAGGAAGTCCGATAATCAGGCCTGGGGTCAAACAATGGTATCAAGCAGAGGAAGTCCGTTAATCAGGCTGGGGGTCAAACACTGGTATCAAGCAGAGGAAGTCCGTTAATCAGGCCGGGGGTCAAACACTGGTATCAAGCAGAGGAAGTCTGTTAATCAGGCCGGTGGTCAAACACTGGTATCAAGCAGAGGAAGTCCGTTAATCAGGCCGGGGGTCAATCCAGGAGAGAGGCAGCGTGGTAAGAGCAGTCCGGGTCACAACAGGAGATAAGGTGAGCAGAAACAGGAAACAGGAAGCAACAGGAGCTGAAGACAAACTAGCAACCAGTCTGGGTGCTGGAGCTGATTTAAAAAGCCCCGCCAGAGTGTCACGGTGGGCGTGCATGAGTCACAGAGCGCACCTGTGTGCTATCGCGCACGCCGCTCCATCGGGCCGCGCGCACGCATGCGCCGAAGCACTAATCCAGCGCGCATGCGCCCAGGGACAGGGTGAAGGTGACTGGAGAGGACCCTTCTCTGACACCGTCCTTTGATTCTTCTCCACAACGAGGCTTGGGCCGCATGTGCATCACGATACTACATCTATCCGGATGTTAACACAGTTGCGTGACATCGGTTTGGTGGTGTGAGTTCCAGTTGTGCTTAGCCCTCGTTCATAACGAGGCTTGGGCCGCACATATTCCCGTATTACCCGTATGTCATTGCAATTGCGCGACAACCGCTTCGCGATGCGCGTCCCAGCTGTGCGCTTCTGGTTTCTATTCTCTGCCTGAAACAAGGCTTGAACCGCATGTTGCCAACACCATCTTGACTACCCGGAAGTCAGTCTAATTGAATGGCTACGTTCTATTGGAGCCATGGCTTAGTGTGGGGGCTTCTTTTATTATATATAGGCAGTATTTACAGTGGATCAGTACCCCAGATGATGTCCTATGAGACGAAACACGTCAAAGGACTACTGATATCACTGATACTGCCAATGCCTTTTATTTCAAGCGCTTGTTTATCGTCAGAAATGTGAGTGTTATTCCTTTATTTCAATAAACCAGCTGTGAGTTTTTTTTACAGAATCACGCTATGTGCCCCCTTGTTTTCTTCTTCCTTTTATAAACATTTGATCTGTTTGGGCCTGCTAACCCTCTGTCATCATCGGAAATCTCTCTGGTCCCCTGGAATTCATGTTTTCTGTGGCAGCTGTCTTCCAGGTCCATTACTATTCAAGCTTGATTGACCCAGTGGGTATACACCCATCTAGGTTCAATCTTTCTGGTAAGCCTTTAAGAATATATGGTCGCGGATCTTCTATCAATTTGCTTCACCAAAGTCACACTTTTATCACCTCACCTCATATATCACCTCACCTTTTGGATCACTACTATTGCTCTTTTTTGGACAACAACAATGAGATTGTGATTAATATTGTTTATGCCATCAAGGACACTTTTTTAATGAAGTGATCACTATTCTTTGTCCATTTATTTTTATTTATCTTTATTAACCTACTGCTTAGCACTGGTTCATTTTTTATATATGATTTTGTATATATGATTTTTGCACAGGCACTTTATATGTATATTTGCCACTATTCCTAGTAGGCATCTGAGACTTTTAGCGCTGCACTTTCCATTGTATATCAAAACAAGAGCTGTCCTAGTGTAAGGAAACCAGCAAGTGGTCACTTGTAATCTGGTGAGAGCAGATATGTTGGCTACACATAGAAAGATACCATAGTTTAAGGCCCTTTTCACAGTTGTGGACGGGCCAGTTGGTTGGTACCTAAGATGCTGGAAAGACACACCGAGACCAAGGAATGTGGCACAACTATTATTATTATTATTATTATACAGGATTTATATAGCGCCAACAGTTTACGCAGCGCTTTACAACATTAGGGAGGACAGTACAAGTACAATACAATTCAATACAGGAGGAATCAGAGGGCCCTGCTCATTAGAGCTTACAATCTAGGAGGGAGGGTCAAGTTATACAAAAGGGTAATAGCTGTGGAGGATGAGCTAATGGAGAAAATAGTGCAGTTGTTAGATGGAGGCTGGATAGGCTTCTCTGAAGAGGAAAGTTTTCAGGGATTGCCTAAAAGTGGATAAATTTGGAGACAGTCTGACAGATTAGGGTAGGAAATTCCAGAGGATGGGAGAGGCTCGGGAGAAGTCCTGGAGGTGGATATGGGAGGAGGTGATGAGGGAGCTAGAGAGCAGGAGGTCCTGGGAGGAATGGAGAGGGCGATTAGGTTGGTATTTTGAGACTAGGCTAGTGATGTAGCTGGGGGCAAAGTTGTGGATGGCTTTGTAACTTATTGTTAGTATTTTGAATTTAATTCGTTGGGCGAGTGGCAGCCAGTGGAGGGATTGGCAGAGAGGGGTAGCAGACACTGACCGATTTGTAAGGTGGATGAGTCTGGCAGCAGCATTCATGATGGAATGAAGGGGGGATAGTCTATTTAAAGGTAAGCCAATGAGGAGGGAGTTGCAGTAGTTGAGGCGAGAGATAAACAGGGAGTGAATCAACTATACAACTATCATTTGGTTAAGTGGAAGAAACAAATGTAACACACGGAGAAAAGGGGCAAAGTGCTTGCTTAACAGTCTCAAAGGTGCAGCAGCTCTCAGCGATGTTAGTGGCACATTGGAACAGTTCCAACACTTAAGTTGTCACCTTAATAAGACTTACGTTACCAGAGCAGCATCTGAGTAGAGGGATGTCTGTTAAGCCCTCTTAGGGTAGCGATGTAAGTGGCACATGGGAGACCGATTGCAAAATCTTTGTCACAGGACCAAAGTCCGGGAGATAGCAGAGCCAGCAGCGGTGGCTGTATACTGTCCCTCCTCATCAGGAACCTCTCCCTAGGGCTAAGTGCACTGTCCTTATCCAGCGTGGATCCTACCCTATCCACTTCACAAATGCGTGCCAACTGCAGTGTTATTTATTAGTATTGCCCTCACTAAAGACGGCCGCTGAGGTCACCCAGTGTTGCAGAATCCAATTGGACCACTGTTCCCCTGGTGATACCTACAGAGGCTTCAGAGGAACAAGCTTCATCTCATCCTCCATTCCCTCTGTACAACAGTCAGCAATACAGCACCACCTACAGAGAGGAGGATAAACCGTACCTGTCTAAACACTAGTTAGATTCCCCCTGTGTCTGCTGTTGCGCTGCAATGCACAACAATGAAAATCACAATATTCTCTATTATGCTTGTTCACATCATAGAAACCCGGTACATTTTGATTTTTGAAATGGTGAAAGTGCTTCTTTTGGTGCTGCTTAGTGTGCTTTTGGCCCCATAGACTTTAATTGGAGCACATGACAAGCACATGAAAAACACATGTAGATGCATTTTTAGCAGGGTATTGTGTTTAACAACCCTCCTGCTCCTAAAAAAAACACATGAAGCATAAAAATGCATCAAAAAACGTGCTACAATAATGACACAAAAGAAAAATGCAGTGCATGCATCCCTGAGAGGGACGCTGCAAGCCTCCCGACACCTCTGACACCCTGGGTTCGGACATATTTCAAAGTGATAATGCAATTACACAGACACCAGACTGTAGCAAAGTATTTTACTTAAGATTCTAAAGCAGATAAGAACAAGAATGACTTAAACAAATGGTAACTATGCAAAGGGTATGCAATGTAAAGAAAATCACATTAAGTAGTAACCAGCAGGTCCTGAAAGAACCTATGACCCCAGATATAAAAGGGAATAGAATGACCTTTTATGTCAGACTGCTCCCTTCAAATCCTGATGCCACTGGCCCAACAAGTTTGTGGCACAATTATAAAACAACAAGTTACAAGAAATGCAATAATTGTGAAACATGCAGACCCAAGGATCGTAAGGGATTGATTTACCCGTAATCTCCTCTATGATTTGAATTACCTCCAGCCAGTATTTTTTGACTACTGGACAACTCCACCAAAGATGGGCCATAGTCCCCAGCACCCTGCACCCTCTTCAACAGTTTGGGGACCTATCTGGTTGGAATTTGTTGATTTTCACCGGTGTTACGTACCATCTAGATAAACACTTGTAGTTTGTTTTTGTCATTTTTATGTCTATTGCCAAGCTGTGTGTTGCCTTCAAAATATTTCCCACTACATTCTCCTTTAGAGTTACCCCCAGATCCCCCTCCCATTTTTTAATGAATGGTGGCACTTCCATCTCTCCACTATTTAACAGTATTTTATATATCACAGAGACATACCCCCTTGTTATTTCACTGCAAAATAATTTCTCTATTGGTCTGAGGTCTTTTTCCTCTCTTATGGACCGAGGGAGACTTTCTACAAAATGTGAGAGCTGAGCGTACTGCCAGCCATTTAATTTCATTAAATCTCTTTGTGCAACTAAGTGCTGAAAAGTGCAAATTTTCCCTTTCTTCATAATATCTTTTAATTGTATTTCACTATTTATGATCCAGTTTCCTCCTACTTCCTCCATCCCCGGGGGAAACAGCTCATTATTTTTTAAATAAATCAGTGGTGAATTATACTCCCAACTATTATTTACATGCATCAGGTCCCAGATTTTAAAGGTGTGTTGTGTTATAATATGTGTGTCTGGGCCTAACTTTCTAAAATGTGGGGGATTCCATATCAAATATTTCAAACATGCACTACTTAAGCCCATTTCTAGATTAACCCATCTTTTATTATACCCCCCTTTAACCCAATCTACCAACCGTGATATTGCTATTGCATTACAATACTTTTTTAAATCTGGTACAGCCAGCCCCCCTTGTGTTTTTTCTCTACATAACTCCTTGTGTGCTACCCTTGGTTTCTTATTGTTCCAAACAAACCCATTTATTAATCGTGTTAATTTTTTAAAATAAATTTGAGGCAAAGGGATCGGAAGCATCTGCATCTTATAAAACACTTTTGGGGCCAGCACCATCTTAACTGAATTAATTCGCCCAATCCATCGGGCGATGTGCCAACCTTTTTATTTCTGCTCGAATTTCATCTAATAGAGGGATGAAATTTAGTGCGTAAATCTTCTTTACTGAGCTTGTTAACTTGACCCCCAAATATTGAATATTTTCCCTCAATGGAAAATGGAATGTCTCCCTTATCCAAGCCTCTTCCTTACTATCAATGTTGATGTTTAGGGCTTCAAATTTTTCTAAATTGATTTTGTAGTTTGAGAGCTCTCCATACTCCTTCAATATAGACATTAAATTGGGTATAGAGACCCTAGGGTTCGTAATGTAGAGAAGTAGAGAAGGACGTCGTCGGCATAAGCAGCCAGTTTATGTTCCTCTTTCCCCCCTATACAACCTCTAATATCTGGATTTTTTCGTATAGCGGCCAACAGGGGCTCTAAAGTTAAAACAAATAGGAGGGGAGAAAGCGGGCAACCTTGCCTAGTCCCGTTCTTCATTTCGAACTGAGCTGAGGCAACGTTGTTAACTTTTACAAAAGCTGTGGGGTGGTTATACAGAACCTTAATCCATTTTAACATTTTTTCGCCCACCCCCAATGCTTCAAGCATTTTGATCATGAAACCCCAGTCCACTCTGTCAAAGGCCTTCTCGACATCTATTGACAGAAATAGCCCTGGGGCTCCACTGCTCTTAATAGCTTCTGATATAAGCAAGGACCGCACCCCATTGTCTCTTCCCTCTCTCCCCGGAATGAAACCCACCTGGTCCGGATGGACCAGGTACGCCATTCTCTCCTTAAACCGCGTTGCAAGCACCTTTGCGTACAATTTACTGTCTGGTTTATAAGCGCTATAGGCCTGTAACTGGAACAGAGGGTGCGATCCTTGCCCTCCTTAGGAATCAAAGTCACCGCGGCCAACAAAGCTCCCTCACCCAGAGCGCCCTGCGTCCCGAGCCCGTTCCAGAGCCGACACAGCCTTGGGACCAGGGAGTCCCCAAATCTTTTGAAAAAGCAAGACGTGAAACCATCTGGGCCAGGGCTTTTTCCTGTGGGAGATGATTTTAAAGCTAAACGGATTTCTTCTTCCGTTATGGGGTTGTCAAGTTCTTTTATGTAATTTTCTGCCAATTTGTTAAGCCCCGCCTCCTTCAGAAAATCCTTCACCCTATCCTCTTTTTCTCCTCCGCTTTCATTTGCTCTTACAGAATAAAGAGATGTGAAATACTGTCTAAATTCCTTACCTATTTCTCTCGATGAAAACCTCATGTCCCCTTTTTTATTTTGAATTTTGTCGATGAAATTTGTGTCTCTTCTTTTCTTCAGGATTTTTTCCAGGTGTTTACCTACTTTATTTCCCCACCTGAATTTGTCTCTGAGATGTCTATTCATAATCCTATTAGTCTCCTCCTCCATTAAATCTCTTAATTTGTCTCTTTTAATGGTCAACTACTGCAGTGGAGTCCTATCTGGTCCTCTATGGGCTTTATGAATCTGCTGTAACTTATACATTTCTGTCATGAGTGTTTCCTTCTATTTAGCTCTTTCTTTTTTCAATCCCGCCCCTGAAGAAATCAGAACCCCTCTTATATATGCCTTAAAAGCTTCCCATACTGTAGCCCCCGGAATCTCACCCGTGTCATTTATAAGAAAAAACGAGTCTATTTCCTGCTGAATTTTTTCGGCAATCTTAACATCCCTGATTAAATTTTCATTTAGACGCCATGTGAACAGGGGTTTTTGTAATCCTTTTAATCTCACTTTCATCATGGCAGGGGCATGGTCTGACAGTGTTCTGATCTCAATATTTGCTTCTTCCACTGCATCCAACAGGCTATGATCCACCATCAGATAGTCCAATCTTGAATAAATCCCGTGCACGGGGGAGAAGAAAGTATAATCTCTGACCCTTGCATGCTGGACCCTCCACACGTCAATCAACTGACAGTCATGCAATTTTTTTCCTATACTCCTCAAGAGATTTTTGCTCATCCCCCGTGCATTTGAAGAACTATCCAAGGATGGGTCAAAGCTAAAGTTGAAGTCTCCCGCCAATATCATCTCCCCCTCTCTAAATTCCATCAGTCTGTTAAGTACCTGGGAAAGATATTTGATCGGACCCCTATTTGGGCAATAAACATTGGCGAGAGTGAGGGTCCTCCCTCCAATTCTGATCTTTAAAAAGAGAAAGCGACCTTCTGGATCAGTCTTCCTGTCTATTAGAACATAATTTAGTCCTTTAGAGAAACCTATTGCCACCCCTTTTGCCCGTTTCATGGGGGAGTCGCTGTATATCCATTTTGGGAAATGCCTTGAATAAAGCTTTGTACCTGCTTCCCACACCAGGTGGGTTTCCTGCAGAAAAATCAAATCTGCCCCATACTGTTGCAGCTCTCTCAGTACCTTATGCCTCTTGTTGGGGGAATTTAACCCTTTAACATTATATGTCAAGCAATTGATATTCATTTAACCTGGTCCTTGTGCCTCTCTTAAGACCTGGTATTTGCACGAAGCACTCTGTTTATTACGAATCTGCAAGGGTGAAACCCCCCCCACACCTGACCCCCCCTCTCCCCCCCCTTTCCCTCTCTCCCCCGCCACTACCTGGCCACTGGGTCGCAGTGCCGAGATTACCATACTCATGCCCTGCGCTCCCTCGTGCTGTGGAGTGGGGCTCTGGCCGTGGACAGCGGTGCCACTTTGGATGAGGGGGGAGTCCAAAGAGGTCCTCCAATCACTTACTTACCCCCAGCCCCCCCCACTCCCCCCCCCCTCCCACCGCCCCAGCCCCCACACCCTCCCCCAACCCCACTGCGCCCCCAGCCCCCTTCTAACTGAAAATCATTGCTATCAAAGCCCTTCAGTTAAGGAAAGACCCCCTTAGGGATATTAGGGGCAGGAATATCTAAATTCCTACAAAAGTCCTGTAGATCTCCGGTATGTCTCATTTTATAAGTCCTGCCCTCTTTCGTCACATTCAGTGACAGCGGGAGCCGGAGAACTGCCCAGACTACATAAGGAGCGCTGGTAAGATTGTGTGGGACTTGGTGTCACCCTTATTCGGAAAGGGGTTCCACTTGTATGTGGACAATTATTACAAAAGCGTGACACTTTTTAGTCACTTGTTTGATCACCAAATTGGCGCATGTGGCACTGTGCGATCTAATCGCCGGGGCTTTCCCCAGCGGCTTGTAGATTCCCATCTTAGGCTGGGGGAGAGAGCCTGCTTGAGATGTAATAATTTGCTTGCTGTGAAGTGGAGGGATAATAAGAATGTTTTCCTTCTGTCCTCCCTTCACGCAGACACGACGGTCCAAACTCCTACGGCGACTGGTGTTGTGGAGAAACCCCTCTGTGTCCACAAATATAACCTTAATATGGGAGGGGTGGACCTCAACGACCAGTTGTTGGCGCCGTACCTAATTGCCCGTAAGGTCAGATGCTGGTACAAAAAAGTGTCTGTATACTTATTCCAATTGGCTCTGCTAAATGCTTATGTGCTATACCAAGGTTCAGGACGAACTGGATCCTTCCTTAAATTCCAGGAAGAGATCATCACAGCCCTTCTGTTTCCAGACGGTGCTGTGGCACAACTTCCCACCCCAAATGCAGTAAGCCGGCCGCAAGAGAGGCATTTTCCATATGTCCTCTCTGGAACCCCTACCCAAAGAAGATGTCATGTCTGTAGAAAGCGCTACTAGTTGAGTATTAGCATAGGTTACAGCACCACACAGTCCCAGGCACACGTACACAGGGTCTCAAAAGATGTGATAGACCCTAATCTGCAACGTTCAGTTTACAGTTTTTTTTACAGTTTTTAAAAAAAGTGAAAAAAAACAAAAAAAAGCCAAAAATAGTTGTGGTTTTATTTTTCTTCTCTTTCTCTATTGTTCTCTCTCTTATGTTCGCTCTCTACTGTCCTCTCTACTGTTCACTCACTATTGTTCTGTATCTATCATTCTCTCTCTGTTTTATTTTTACTGTTTTATTGCATTTGCTTTGGTATGTTATACTGTAATGTTTGTTTTATTGTTAACCATCATTTGCTTAGCAGGTACGCCATTCAGCTGCAGCTCGGGTTTATTTATCTTGACAGCAACAGCGTTTGCTCCCTCGATACATAAAGCCGTAACTCCAGCGCTGTCGGAGGTGATTTCACCACCACAGTTTAAAAAAAAAGAGCATCGGACCAGGTGGGATTTGTTCCCGGAAGAGAGGGAAGAGACAATGGGGTGCGGTCTCTCCTTATACTGGAGGCATTTAAGGCAAGCAGATCCCCAGGGCTACTCCTGTCGATCGACGCAGAAAAGGCGTTTGACAGGGTAGACTGGGGATTTATGTTTAGCACACTGGAGGAAATGGGAATAGGGCCAGCAATGTTAAGAAGGATAAAAATCCTATACAATCACCCTGCGGCCTTCGTAAGGGTGAATAACGTGCCCTCTGCTAGTTTTATTATGCAGAACGGCACCAGGCAGGGCTGTCCGTTGTCCCCGCTCCTTTTTGTCTTGGCCCTGGAGCCACTCCTTAATATGATCAGAAGACACCCGGACATCAGTGGAAGTGTAGTAGGCGAGGAGGAACACAAAATGGCGGCATATGCCGAGGATATTCTTTTTTATATTTCAAAGCCCAGAATTTCAATCCCCAATATGTTGGCCATAATGAGGAGGTACTGTGAACTAGCAAACTTTAAAATTAATATAGAAAAATCTGAAGCGTTAAAGATCAATATAAATAAGCTAGAAGCTAATAGATTAGCCGAGGTGTTCCACTTTCCATGGAGGGATAATATCAAGTATCTATGAGTGAAGCTGACGGTCTCCAGGGGTGGCCTGTATAGGATAAACTATATACCTCTTCTGAATGAAATAAGAACTGAAATAAAAAGAATAACGCATGGCCCTGCCTCCTGGGCGGGGCGAATAAATATTGTAAAAATGGTGCTCGCACCTAAAGTACTGTACAAAATGCAGATGCTTCCCATCCCAGTCCGGGAGTTCTTCAGGGTCCCGTCGGAGATAATTAATAGATATGTGTGGGGTAATAAGAAACTGAGAATTGCGCACGGGGTGTTATGTAGAGAGAAAACGCGTGGGGGGTTAGCTCTCCCTGATTTTAGAAATTACTATAGAGCAATTGTAATAGCACGGGCACTGGAGTGGGGTAAGAGTAGTAATAATAAAAGGTGGGTGAATTTAGAAATAGGGTTAAGTAAGGTATGTTTGAGCCATATGATTTGGAACCCACCACACTACAGGAATCTAGGTAAAGATACACACTATATAACGCACCATACACTTAAAGTTTGGGACCAGACTCACCAATTAAATAAATGGGATTATAACTCACCGTTAATTTATATAAAAAATAACCCGTTTTTTCCCCCAGGAATGGGCTCGATAGGAGGGAATTGGATTTTTGAGAAGGGAACACAAATAAGGGATATAATAAGTAGAGGTAAATTAAAAACACTGGAAGAATTGAAAGCATTAAGGGAGAAACTATTAATAAATGGGTGGAGGTATAATCAATTAAAACATTTTATTAGAAGCCTTCCAGGCCCCTTAAGGGAGGAGGCGAACTACAGGGGTTAGAGAAAATGGCACTTAGAGAAAAATTAAAAGGGACGGTTTCAGAGGTGTATAAAATTCTGATGAGTAGGGGCAGACAGGATCCGCCCCCGTTCATCAGAAAATGGGAGGAGGATCTGGGATCCCAATGTGATAGGGAAATGGAGAAACGTATCCTGGAGGCTACGCATGGGACAGCAGTGGATATGAAAACAAGGGAGAGTAATTACAAGTGTATAGCCCGGTGGTATATGACCCCGGCTAGAGTGAGTAAATTTTCTCCAGATAAATCCCCTAACTGTTGGCGAGGGTGTGGAGGTCCTGGTACAATGGCGCACTTATGGTGGGATTGCCCCAAAATCAAGACTTACTGACAGGGTTGATAGAGGGGATAACAGGGAAGAGTATATGGTTGGACCCCTGGAGCTGCCTGTTTCATGGCCTGGAAGGAGGGAAGAAGGGGTATAAGTCCTCATTGACACCAATTCTACTTAATGCAGCTAAAAACGTAATCCCAAAGAAATGGCAAGAAATAGAACCTCCAAAGATTAAAGATTGGATCACAAAAGTAGATGAAATTTACAGATTAGAGAATATGGAGTGGAAGGAACATTTAGATGGGAGCCAAGAGAGAGAAAAGGGGAAGTGGAATCCTTGGGGGGCTTTTAAAAAAACAGAGAAATTTGCGGAAGTAGTGCTAAGATAGCTCAAGAGGAGTAAGGTAAGGTTGTTAAGGACTGGAAGAGAGGATGAGAGTCTGCGGGGGTGAGGGGAGAGGAGGGTGGGGGGTTTGGGGGGGGGTTGGGGGGATGGGGGTCCAGTGGGAGAGGTAATCTCAGAAAGTAGTTCAGGGGATATAGAGAGACGATGTTATGAGATATATTAAGACCCTCTCAACTGGAGGGGTTTTTTATGTGTATGTAAAATATTTTTTTAGTTTGAAAAATAAATAAAGAGGAGGAGCGATTTGCTCCTAACATTAGGGGCGGATTGCCCCCATGCTTCGGCATATACTTTTTTTTAGGCACAGATTGCAATGTTTTATTTTTATTATGTTTTATTGTATTTGCTTTGCAGGTATGGTAACATACTTTGCAGGTATGGCACATTCCGACAACTAAATCCATGTTTTTTTTCTGACGGATGTTGGCTCAAACTTGTCTTGCATACACACGGCCACACAAAGTTGGTCGGAAGTTGCGAACGTCAAGAACGCGGTGACGTACAACACGTACGACGGCACTAGAAAAGGGAAGTTTCAAATCAAGTGTGCCACCCTTTGGGCTCCTTTTGCTAATCTCGTGTTAGTAGAAGTTTGGTGAGACACAATTCGCGCTTTTCAGCCTCGTGCTTTTCCGATCGTTACTGCTCTTCAGTTTGTGCTTGTGGGTTCGTATCTGTTCTTCAGTGCATGTAGTCAGTTCGCATTTGTTCGTCAGTGCGTATTATTATTATTATTATAGTATGTATTTGATTATTAGTGCATTCTTGTCTGCTTGTTTCTGCTTTTCAGCTCGCTCTTCTCAGGCCTTTCTGTTTTTCAGTGCTTTCTGTTAGTTCGTTCTGACCAGCTGACCGTTTTGAAGCCATGTTGCTGTTATGTACTCGTCGTAGAGTTCTTGCTGTGCGGGGGCTTGGTGTTGGGGTTCTTGCTTTGACCCAAGCCAAGTCCATGAACGGGGTGGGGAGGAGTTCATGAACAAAGAATTGGTTGCTCCAGCGTGACTAATTCTCTCACATGCCTTTGTTGCGGGAGATCCGTGAGAATAATCCTGATGATTTCAGGAATTATCTCCGGATGACGAACCCCGTTTTTCACCATTTGTTGGCTTTGCTGTCCCCTTATTTTAGCAGACAGGACACCTGCATTTTGCAAGCCATCACTCCTGAACAGAGGCTAGTGGCCACGTTGCGGTACTTGGTGACGGGGAGAAGTCTGCAGGACATCAAGTTCTCGACAGGCATCTCCCCTCATGCTCCTTTTTTGTCCTTCATGCATATTTGCCTTCACTAACCTCCCCAGTAGGGATGAGCCGAACATCCCCCGGTTCGGTTTGCAGCAAGACATGCGAACAGGCAAAAAATGTGTTCGAACATGCGGACACGTAGAAGAAAAATTAAAAGTGCTTATTTTAAAGGCTTATATGCAAGTTATTGTCTTAAAAAGTGTTTGGGGACCTGGGTCCTGCCCCAGGGGACATGTATCAATGAAAAAAAAGTTTTAAAAATGTCATTTTTTTCGGGAGCAGTGATTTTAATAATGCTTAAAATAATAATGCATGTTTCCCATGTTTAGAACAGTCCGAGAGCAAAATTACATTTCTAATGGAAAAAAAGTAATTATAAAGTACTTGCGACTATAATAAATTGTCGGTCCCGGCAATACACATAAAAGTCATTGAAAAAAACGGCATGGGATTCCCCCACAGTCCATTACCAGACCCTTCGGGTCTGGTATGAATATTAACCACTTGAGCCCCGGACCATTATGCTGCCTAAGGACCAGAGGTCTTTTTCCAATTTGGCACTGCGTCGCTTTAACTGCTAATTGCGCGGTTATGCAATGCTGTACCCAAACGAAATTTGCGTCCTTTTCTTCCGACAAATAGAGCTTTCTTTTGATGGTATTTGATCACCTCTGCGGTTTTTATTTTTTGCGCTATAAACGGAAAAAGACCAAAAATCTTGAAAAAAAATGATATTTTCTACTTTTTGTTATTAAAAAAATCCAATAAACTAAATTTTAGTCATATATTTAGGCCAAAATGTATTCGGCCACATGTCTTTGGTAAAAAAAATGTCAATAAGCGTATATTTATTGGTTTGCGCAAAAGTTATAGCGTCTACAAACTAGGGTACATTTTCTGTAATTTACACAGCTTTTAGTTTATGACTGCCTATGTCATTTCTTGAGGTGCTAAAATGGCAGGGCAGTATAAAACCCCCCCAAATGACCCCATTTTGGAAAGTAGACACACCAAGGAAATTGCTGAGAGGCATGTTGAACCCATTGAATATTTATTTTTTTTGTCCCAAGTGATTGAATAATGACAAAAAAAAAAAAATATTTACAAAAAGTTGTCACTAAATGATATATTGCTCACACAGGCCATGGGCCTATGTGGAATTGCACCCCAAAATACATTCAGCTGCTTCTCCTGAGTATGGGGATACCACATGTGTGGGACTTTTTGGGAGCCTAGCCGCGTACGGGGCCCCGAAAACCAAGCACTGCCTTCAGGATTTCTAAGGGTGTAAATTTTTGATTTCACTCTTCACTGCCTATCACAGTTTCGGAGGTCATGGAATGCCCAGGTGGCACAAAACCCCCCCAAATGACCCCATTTTGGAAAGTAGACACCCCAAGCTATTTGCTGAGAGGCATATTGAGTCCATGGAATATTTTATATTTTGACACAAGTTGCGGGAAAGTGACACTTTTTTTTTTTTTTTGCACAAAGTTGTCACTAAATGATATATTGCTCACACAGGCCATGGGCATATGTGGAATTGCACCCCAAAATACATTTAGCTGCTTCTCCTGAGTATGGGGATACCACATGTGTGGGACTTTTTGGGAGCCTAGCCGCGTACGGGGCCCCGAAATCCAATCACCGCCTTCAGGATTTCTAAGGGTGAAAATTTTTGATTTCACTCTTCACTGCCTATCACAGTTTTAGGAGGCCATGGAATGCCCAGGTGGCACAAAACCCCCCCAAATGACCCCATTTTGGAAAGTAGACACCCCAAGCTATTTGCTGAGAGGCATGGTGAGTATTTTGCAGCTCTCATTTGTTTTTGAAAATGAAGAAAGGCAAGAAAAAACATTTTTTTTTTCTTTTTTCAATTTTCAAAACTTTGTGACAAAAAGTGAGGTCTGCAAAATACTCACTATACCTCTCAGCAAATAGCTTTGGGTGTCTACTTTCCAAAATGGGGTCATTTGGGGGGGTTTTGTGCCACCTGGGCTTTCCATGGCCTCCGAAACTGTGATAGGCAGTGAAGAGTGAAATCAAAAATTCACGCCCTTAGAAAGCCTGAAGGTGGTGCTTGGTTTTCGGGGTCCCGTACGCGGATAGGCTCCCAAAAAGTCTCACACATGTGGTATCCCCGTACTCAGGAGAAGCAGCAGAATGTATTTTGGGGTGTAATTTCACATATTCCCATGGCATGTTTGAGCAATATATCATTTAGTGACAACTTTGTGCAAAAAAAAAAAAAAAAAATTTGTCTCTTTCCCGCAACTTGTGTGGCAATATAAAATATTCCATGGACTCGACATGCCTCTCAGCAGATAGCTTGGGGTGTCTACTTTCCAAAATGGGGTCATTTGGGGGGGGGGGTTTTGAACTGTCCTGGCATTTTATGCACAACATTTAGAAGCTTATGTCACACATCACCCACTCTTCTAACCACTTGAAGACAAAGCCCTTTCTGACACTTATTGTTTACATGAAAAAGTTATTTTTTTTTGCAAAAAAATTACTTTGAACCCACAAACATTATATATTCTTTTAAAGCAAATGCCCTACAGATTAAAATGGTGGGTGTTTCATTTTTTTTTTTCACACAGTATTTGCGCAGCGATTTTTCAAACGCATTTTTTGGGGAAAAAACACACTTTTTTAAATTTTAATGCACTAAAACACACTATATTGCCCAAATGTTTGATGAAATAAAAAAGATGATCTTAGGCCGAGTACATGGATACCAAACATGACATGCTTTAAAATTGTGCACAAACGTGCAGTGGCAACAAAATAAATACATTTTTAAAAGCCTTTAAAAGCCTTTACAGGTTACCACTTTAGATTTACAGAGGAGGTCTACTGCAAAAATTACTGCACTCGATCTGACCTTCGCGGTGATACCTCATATGCATGGTGCAATTGCTGTTTACGTTTGACGACAGACCGCCGCTTGCGTTCGCCTTAGCGCGAGAGCAGGGGGCGACAGGGGTGCTTTTTTTTTTTTTTTTTTTTTTTCTTTATTATTTTTTTGCTTTTTTATCTTATTTTTAAACTGTTCCTTTCATTTTTTTTTTAAATCATTTTTATTGTTATCTCGGGGAATGTACATATCCCCTATGATAGCAATAGGTAGTGACAGGTACTCTTTTTTGAAAAAATTGGGGTCTATTAGACCCTAGATCTCTCCTCTGCCCTCAAAGCATCTGACGACACCAAGATCGGTGTGATAAAATGCTTCCCCAATTTCCCAATGGCGCTATTTACATCCGGCGAAATCTAAGTCATAAAATGCTCGTAGCTTCCGGTTTCTTAGGCCATAGAGATGTTTGGAGCCACTCTGGTCTCTGATCAGCTCTATGGTCAGCTGGCTGAATCACCGGCTGCATTCTCAGGTTCCCTGTTGAGACAGGAGAGCCAGAGAAAAACACGGAAGACGGTGGGGGGGGGGGCATTCCCTCCCACGGCTTGTAAAAGCAGTCTAGAGGCTAATTAGCCGCTAGGATTGGTTTTACGTGAAAGCCGACCGCTGGCTGAAAAGAATGATACCAAGATGATATCTAAACCTGCAGGCATCATTCTGGTATAACCACTCAAATTCGTGAATGGCGTACCTGAAGACAAAAAAATGGTTAACAATAAAGCACAGTAAACGGTAAAGAATAAAAAATTGCATACCTGAAAAGCAAACATGATAAAACATAATAACAATAAAACATTGCAGAATAGAATACAGTAAAAAAGAGCAGAACAATAGAGAGAATAGAGAGAGAGAGAACAATAAAACGACAACTATTTTATTTTATTTTATATATTTTTTAAATTTTTTTTACACTTTTTTTGTAACTAACTTTTATAACTGTAACCGGTTCCAGATTCGGGTCTCTCAAAATGCGATGGCATCTTGGAAGACCCTGTGAAAGTGTGCCTAGTCTGTGGAATGCTGTACCCTAGGCTAATACTCAACTAGTGCATGGTAGCGTTCAAAACATTCACCAATGCAAAGACCAGGATTGTCAGGACAGGAGGGACAATAATAGCGGGTGTCACGCCTATATCCGTGCTTGCTGCAGACACAACATCTTTTTTGGGGGGGTTTGTTGGGTAGGGGTACTCGGGAGGACATAAAGAAAATGCCTCTCATGCAGCCGACTGCATTTGGTTGGGGATGTGAATGGGGGAAGTACGGGCGCTGCAGAAGCGGTGGGTTCCCAATTAGGATTGGCGAATGCAGCAGGAAGGGCACTATGGGCACGACGGCCTGTGTTTGTCTTCTTGGTGGCAGCGGGACACTACTTGTGCTTGCCACCTCACCAGCTTGAACTGCACTTATGGGACTCGCCACGTCACCAAGTGTTACTGCAGTGCTGGTTTGACTACGACCGGGGTGTACTAGGCCGCTGGCGCTTGCCAGTTCAATAAAAAGCTACTAAAAAAACTGTTAGCAATCGCAGGGATCAGGCCTGACTCTGCGAACGCTGCAGTTATGCGTTAAGTGTTTTGTAAGTGACAGTGATCGATCGATACTGCACTTGGGTGGGCTGGGCCGGGCGGAGGGGCAAAATGCAGGTGCTAGCAGGTATCTGGGCTGATCCCGCTAACACTGCGTTTTTGGGAACCCTAAACTGCTGGGGACGCTAGTATAGATCTGATCGGATCAGATATTGATCCGTTCAGATACTATACCACTAAGGGAGGCGTATGCTGCGTACGTGGGTGTTAGCGGTACTGGCGCTAACCTGACGCTACTTGGGGCTGGTGCTTGCCAGTTCACCAAAATACTACCAAAAAAACTGTTAGCGATCGCAGGGATCAGGCCTGACTCTGCGAACGCTGCAGTTATGCATTTAGTGTTTTGGGTCAGTGATCGATCGATACTGCACTTGGGTGGGCTGGGCGGAGGGGCAAAACGCAGGTGCTAGCAGGTATCTGGGCTGATCCCGCTAACACTGCGTTTTTGGGAACCCTAAACTGCTGGGGACGCTAGTACAGATCTGATCGGATCAGATATTGATCCGATCAGATACTATACCACTAAGGGAGGTGTACGGTGCGTGCGTGGGTGTTAGCGCTACTGGCGCTAACCTGACGCTGCCTGGGGCTGGTGCTTGCTTGCCAGTTCACCAAAATGCTACCAAAAAAACTGTTAGCGATCGCAGGGATCAGGCCTGACTCTGTGAACGCTGCAGTTATGCGTTTAGTGTTTTGTAAGTGACAGTGATCGATCGATACTGCACTTGGGTGGGCTGGGCGGAGGGGCAAAACGCAGGTGCTAGCAGGTATCTGGGCAGATCCCGCTAACACTGCGTTTTTGGGAACCCTAAACTGCTGGGGACGCTAGTATAGATCTGATCGGATCAGATATTGATCCGATCAGATACTATACCACTAAGGGAGGCGTATGCTGCGTGCGTGGGTGTTAGCGGTACTGGCGCTAATCTGATGCTGCCTGGGGCGACGCATATCACCGCCGGGCGATTAGGGGGCTAAACCTTTATTCGGTAATAAATGGCGGGTGCCCTGGCACTATAAAAAATAAACGAACTAACCAGCATCAACCGTAACACTTATACGGTGATCAGTGGTGAAAGGGTTAACTATGGGGGTCCCTGTCGCTATAAAACGCTGACGGCGAACCTAAATATTTACGTCCCTAACTAGCGTCACCAGCGACACTAATACAGCGATCAGAAAAATGATCGCTTAGTGACACTGGTGACGGGGGGTGATCAAGGGGTTAAAACTTTATTAGGGGGGTACCCTAGACCTAAAGGGGGCTAACAGTAACTGTCCTACCAGACTAACTGTCACAAACTGACACCAATGCAGTAATCAGAAAAAAAAACAAAAAACCTGCTTGGTGTCAGTTTGTGACGGGGGGGGGTGATTGGGGGGTGATCAGGGGGGCCATCGGGGGGGGGGTCGGGGTGTTTTGTGTGCCTGGCATGTTCTACTGTGTGTGTGTTGTGCACTCACAGTGATGTCTTCTCTCCTCGGCGCTGGAACGGAAACTACCGAGCCGAGAAGAGATGACATAATTTCCTTTGCTGCTGTTTAGCATACAGCAGCAAAGGAATGTTCCCATTGGCCGGCGGCGATCGCGAGGGGGGGGCCACGAAAGGATGGCCTCCCCCTCACCTCCGATCGCCGGGGAACAAAAGACGACCGCCTCGGGCACCGGGGGGGTCCGATCGGACCCCCCACCCGCGGAAGGCAAATCACGTACATGTACGTGATTTTGCCTGTCCGTGCCACCTTGCCGACGTACATCGGCGTGAGGCAGTCGTCAAGTGGTTAAGGGGAACCCCGAACCAAATTTTTTTTCAAAAATGGCATGGGGGTCCCCCTAAAAAAATCCATACCAGGGCCTTCAGGTCTGCTATGGATATTAAGGGGAACCCTGCACCAAAACTAAAAAAAAAAAAAAAATTGGCGTGGCGGTCCCCACTCAAAATCCATACCAAACCCTTAGGGTCTGGTGTGGATTTTAAGGGGAACCCCGTGCCAATTTTTTTTTAAAAAATGGCGTGGGGTCCCCCCAAAAATCCATACCAGACCCTTATCCAAGCACGCAACCTGGCAGGCCACAGCAAAAGAGGGGGGACAAGAGAGCGCCCCCCCTCCTGAACCATACCAGGCCACTTGCCCTCAACATGGGGAGGGTGCTTTGGGGTAGCGGCCCCCCAAAGGACCTTGTCCCCATGTTGATGGGGAGAAGGGCCTCATCCCCACAACCTTTGCTCGGTGGTTGTGGGGGTCTGCGGGTGGGGGCTTATCGGAATATGGAAGCCCCCTTTAACAAGGGGACCTCCAGATCCTGGCCCCCCCTGTGTGAAATGGTGACGAGGTACAAATGTACCCCTACCATTTCACAAAAAATGTGTGAAAATAAAAATAAAATAAATAAAATAGTAACAGGACACGGCTTGGGACAAGTCCTTTATTAAAAATATAAAAAAAAATAAAAGTGTCCCACGAAGTCCATTCATCTTCTTCTCTTGATCTGACAGACCCAAAAAGAAAAGTAAAGCCGCACGCCGCCACCGATCTGCCTCCATGGGAGGCACCCGCCATAATGACCGGCCTCTTAGGTGACAGCTCTTTTATAACGGAGGGCGGGGCAACATGATGATGTTGCCGGGTGACCCCGCCCCCTCTGACGCACGGGGACATCCCTATGGCTTTCCCGTACCGTCGGAGGGGGCGGGTCACTTGGTTACGTAACCGGGTGGCCCCGCCCCCCTGCAGGGGAATCCCATGCGGTTTTTTTCAATGACTTTTATGTCATTGAACTTACGTTCGACTCGAACATCGGCTCATCCCTACTCCCCAGCATGCTATCCTGGGCCCATACACACCTAGTCTAGTCACTTAACAATGTATTTTGGCAGCTCCATAGTAGTGCTTACCCTAAACACCCCCTAAAATGTGTACAAATGTTATTTGTGTCCTTAAATTCATGCAGAGTGCCAGAGGCTTTTTTTTGGGGTCCCAAAATAATTTGGAACCCTCCCTCCCCCCAACCGCTAAGTCAACCGATACCAATCCTCTATCTGCTGACTTTGCCAAACCCATACACACTATACCCACCTCTTTTGTGGTCATATTTATGAATGAATTCACCAAAGCATGTAGTGAAAGGGCCTGTTTAAAGTTTTGTTCTCCTATTATCTTAATAGGCAATTGCAGAATGTAAAAAAGTGCTTCAATTTGTACAGTGTGTATTCATATTTTTGTATTATGACACTTTTTACCTGTCCAGTGGGCTGCCAATAGTGTAAGTAAGGAGGGGCTGGCCAAAATAATCCACATTATTTATGCATTCAGCTCTCAATGAAGTGGAGAGGCATCTGATAAGTGGACCTTCTCTTTTTGTCTTTAAATACTCCTTCAAATAAATGTTAATACTGATTTTGGCCAAGAATGTGTGTGTCTAATCTGCTTGCAATGTTTATGTGCAAAATGACAAATTTTTTTTTCTTGTTTGACTCCACAGTTTCCTTCAACACCACAGGAATGGCAGACTGTGGCATCCCAGTTTGCCCAGCAGTGGGACTTTCCCAACTGCGGAGGGGCAATAGATGGAAAGCACGTCCACATCATCCCACCCCCCAACTCGGGGTCATACTATTATAACTATAAGGGGTTTAATAGTATTGTGTTGTTTGGCAGTGGTGTCGGTGACATATGAGTTCCTGTATGTGGACGTGGGGAAGAATGGCCGGATGTCGGATGGTGGAGTCATCACCCAGACCGAGTTTTACAGACGGCTCCAGAATGGTGGCTTGGGATTGTCACCTGCTGAAGAGAATGTGGAAGGACTCCTGTTCGTCTTTGTCGCTGATGAAGCATTTGGTCTGGGTGAACACCTGATTTATGATGGGGACCCTCACCTCGTAGCAGAGGGTTTTTAACCACTTGAGCCCCGGACCATTATGCTGCCTAAGGACCAGAGGTCTTTTTCCAATTTGGCACTGCGTCGCTTTAACTGCTAATTGCGCAGTCATGCAATGCTGTACCCAAACGAAATTTGCGTCCTTTTCTTCCCACAAATAGAGCTTTCTTTTGATGGTATTTGATCACCTCTGCGGTTTTTATTTTTTGCGCTATAAATGGAAAAAGACCGAAAATTTTGAAAAAAAATGATATTTTCTACTTTTTGTTATAAAAAAAATCCAATAAACTCAATTTTAGTCATACATTTAGGCCAAAATGTATTCGGCCACATGTTTTTGGTAAAAAAAATGTCAATAAGCGTATATTTATTGGTTTGCGCAAAAGTTATAGCGTCTACAAACTAGGGTACATTTTCTGTAATTTACACAGCTTTTAGTTTATGACTGCCTATGTCATTTCTTGAGGTGCTAAAATGGCAGGGCAGTACAAAACCCCCCCAAATGACCCCATTTTGGAAAGTAGACACCCCAAGGAAATTGCTGAGAGGCATGTTGAACCCATTGAATATTTATTTTTTTTGTCCCAAGTGATTGAATAATGACAAAAAAAAAAAAAATATTTACAAAAAGTTGTCACTAAATGATATATTGCTCACACAGGCCATGGGCCTATGTGGAATTGCACCCCAAAATACATTCTGCTGCTTCTCCTGAATATGGGGATACCACATGTGTGGGACTTTTTGGGAGCCTAGCCGCGTACGGGGCCCCGAAATCCAATCACCGCCTTCAGGATTTCTAAGGGCGTAAATTTATGATTTCACTCTTTACTGCCTATCACAGTTTCGGAGGCCATGGAATGCCCAGGTGGCACAAAACCCCCCCAAATGACCCCATTTTGGAAAGTAGACACCCCAAGCTATTTCCAGAGAGGCATATTGAGTCCATGGAATATTTTATATTTTGACACAAGTTGCGGGAAAGTGACACATTTTTTTTTTTTTTTTGCACAAAGTTGTCACTAAATGATATATTGCTCACACAGGCCATGGGCATATGTGGAATTGCACCCCAAAATACATTTAGCTACTTCTCCTGAGTACGGGGATACCACATGTGTGGGACTTTTTGGGAGCCTAGCCGTGTACGGGACCCCGAAAACCAATCACCGCCTTCAGGATTTCTAAGGGTGAAAATTTTTGATTTCACTCTTCACTGCCTATCACAGTTTCGGAGGCCATGGAATGCCCAGGTGGCACAAAACCCCCCCAAATGACCCCATTTTGGAAAGTAGACACCCCAAGCTATTTGCTGAGAGGCATGGTGAGTATTTTGCAGCTCTCATTTGTTTTTGAAAATGAAGAAAGACAAGAAAAAACTTTTTTTTTTTCTTTTTTCAATTGTCAAAACTTTGTGACAAAAAGTGAGGTCTGCAAAATACTCACTATACCTCTCATCAAATAGCTTGGGGTGTCTACTTTCCAAAATGGGGTCATTTGGGGGGGTTTGTGCCACCTGGGCATTCCATGGTCTCCGAAACTGTGATAAGCAGTCAAGAGAGAAATCAAAAATTCACGCCCTTAGAAAGCCTGAAGGCGGTGCTTGGTTTTCGGGGTTCCGTACGCGGCTAGGCTCCCAAAAAGTCTCACACATGTGGTATCCCCGTACTCAGGAGAAGCAGCAGAATGTATTTTGGGGTGTAATTTCACATATTCCCATGGCATGTTTGAGCAATATATCATTTAGTGACAATTTTGTGCAAAAAAAAAAAAATTGTCTCTTTCCCGCAACTTGTGTCGCAATATAAAATATTCCATGGACTCGACATGCCTCTCAGCAAATAGCTTGGGGTGTCTACTTTCCAAAATGGGGTCATTTGGGGGGGTTTTGAACTGTCCTGGCATTTTATGCATAACATTTAGAAGCTTATGTCACACATCACCCACTCTTCTAACCACTTGAAGACAAAGCCCTTTCTGACACTTATTGTTTACATGAAAAAGTTTTTTTTTTTTGCAAGAAAATTACTTTGAACCCCCAAACATTATATATTTTTTTAAAGCAAATGCCCTACAGATTAAAATGGTGGGTGTTTCATTTTTTTTTTTCACACAGTATTTGCGCAGCGATTTTTCAAACGCATTTTTTGGGGAATAAACACACTTTTTTAAATTTTAATGCACTAAAACACACTATATTGCCCAAATGTTTGATGAAATAAAAAAGATGATCTTAGGCCGAGTACATGGATACCAAACATGACATGCTTTACAATTGCGCACAAACGTGCAGTGGCAACAAAATAAATACATTTTTAAAAGCCTTTAAAAGCCTTTACAGGTTACCACTTTAGATTTACAGAGGAGGTCTACTGCAAAAATTACTGCCCTCGATCTAACCTTCGCGGTGATACCTCACATGCATGGTGCAATTGCTGTTTACGTTTGACGACAGACCGCCGCTTGCGTTCGCCTTAGTGCGAGAGCAGGGGGCGACAGGGGTGCTTTTTTTTTTTTTTTCTTTATTATTTTTTTGCTTTTTTATCTTATTTTTAAACTGTTCCTTTCATTTTTATTTTTTTTTAATCATTTTTATTGTTATCTCGGGGAATGTAAATATCCCCTATGATAGCAATAGGTAGTGACAGGTACTCTTTTTTGAAAAAATTGGGGTCTATTAGACCCTAGATCTCTCCTCTGCCCTCAAAGCATCTGACCACACCAAGATCGGTGTGATAAAATGCTTCCCCAATTTCCCAATGGCGCTGTTTACATCCGGCGAAATCTAAGTCATGAAATGCTCGTAGCTTCCGGTTTCTTAGTCCATAGAGATGTTTGGAGCCACTCTGGTCTCTGATCAGCTCTATGGTCAGCTGGCTGAATCACCGGCTGCATTTTCAGATTCCCTGTTGAGACAGGAGAGCCAGAGAAAAACACGGAAGACGGTGGGGGGGGGGGCATTCCCTCCCACGGCTTGTAAAAGCAGTCTAGAGGCTAATTAGCCGCTAGGATTGCTTTTACATGAAAGCCGACCGCTGGCTGAAAAGAATGATACCAAGATGATACCTAAACCTGCAGGCATCATTCTGGTATAACCACTCAAAGTTGTGAATGGCGTACCTGAAGACAAAAAAATGGTTAACAATAAAGCACAGTAAACGGTAAAGTATAAAAAATTGCATACCTGAAAAGCAAACATGATAAAACATAATAACAATAAAACATTGCAGAATAGAATACAGTAAAAAAGAGCAGAACAATAGAGAGAATAGAGAGAGAGAGAACAATAAAACGACAACTATTTTTTTTTATTTTATATATATATATATATTTTTTTTTTTTACACTTTTTTTGTAACTAACTTTTATAACAGTAACCGGTTCCAGGTTCGGGTCTCTCAAAATGCGATGGCATCTTGGGAGACCCTGTGAAAGTGTTCCTAGTCTGTGCAATGCTGTACCCTACGCTAATACTCAACTAGTGCATGGTAGCGTTCAAAACATTCACCAATGCAAAGACCAGGATTGTCAGGACAGGAGGGACAATAATAGCGGGTGTCACGCCTATATCCGCGCTAGCTGCAGACACAATATCTTTTTTGGGGGCGTTCGCTGGGTAGGGGTACTCGGGAGGACATAAAAAAAATGCCTCTCATGCAGCCGACTGCATTTGGTTGGGGATGTGAATGGGGGAAGTACGGGCGCTGCAGAAGCTGTGGGTTCCCAATTAGGATTGGCGAATGCAGTAGGAAGGGCACTATGGGCACGACGGGCCTGTGTTTGTCTTTTTGGTGGCAGCGGGACACTACTTGTGCTTGCCACCTCACCAGCTTGAACTGCACTTATGGGACTCGCCACGTCACCAAGTGTTACTGCAGTGCTGGTTTGACTACGACCAGGGTGTACTAGGCCGCTGGCGCTTGCCAGTTCACCAAAACACTACCAAAAAATCTGTTGGCGATCGCAGGGATCAGGCCTGACTCTGCGAACGCTGCAGTTATGCGTTTTAGTCTTTTGTAAGTGACAGTGATCGATCGATACTGCACTTGGGTGGGCTGGGCTGGGCCGGGCGGAGGGGCAAAACGCAGGTGCTAGCAGGTATCTGGGCTGATCCCGCTAACACTGCGTTTGTGAGAACCCTAAACTGCTGGGGATGCTAGTATAGATCTGATCGGATCAGATATTGATCCGTTCAGATACTATACCACTAAGGGTGGTGTACAGTGCGTGCGTGGGTGTTAGCGGTACTGGCGCTAACCTGACGCTGCCTGGGGCTGGTGCTTGCCAGTTCACCAAAATACTACCAAAAAAACTGTTAGCGATCGCAGGGATCAGGCCTGACTCTGCGAACGCTGCAGTTATGCATTTAGTGTTTTGTAAGTGTCAGTGATCGATCGATACTGCACTTGGGTGGGCTGGGCCGGGCGGAGGGGCAAAACGCAGGTGCTAGCAGGTATCTGGGCTGATCCCGCTAACACTGCGTTTTTGGGAACCCTAAACTGCTGGGGACGCTAGTACAGATCTGATCGGATCAGATATTGATCCGATCAGATACTATACCACTAAGGGAGGTGTACGGTGCGTGCGTGGGTGTTAGCGCTACTGGCGCTAACCTGACGCTGCCTGGGGCTGGTGCTTGCTTGCCAGTTCACCAAAATGCTACCAAAAAAACTGTTAGCGATCGCAGGGATCAGGCCTGACTCTGTGAACGCTGCAGTTATGCGTTTAGTGTTTTGTAAGTGACAGTGATCGATCGATACTGCACTTGGGTGGGCTGGGCGGAGGGGCAAAACGCAGGTGCTAGCAGGTATCTGGGCAGATCCCGCTAACACTGCGTTTTTGGGAACCCTAAACTGCTGGGGACGCTAGTATAGATCTGATCGGATCAGATATTGATCCGATCAGATACTATACCACTAAGGGAGGCGTATGCTGCGTGCGTGGGTGTTAGCGGTACTGGCGCTAATCTGATGCTGCCTGGGGCGACGCATATCACCGCCGGGCGATTAGGGGGCTAAACCTTTATTCGGTAATAAATGGCGGGTGCCCTGACACTATAAAAAATAAACGAACTAACCAGCATCAACCGTAACACTTATACGGTGATCAGTGGTGAAAGGGTTAACTATGGGGGTCCCTGTCGCTATAAAACGCTGACGGCGAACCTAAATATTTACGTCCCTAACTAGCGTCACCAGCGACACTAATACAGCGATCAGAAAAATGATCGCTTAGTGACACTGGTGACGGGGGGTGATCAAGGGGTTAAAACTTTATTAGGGGGGTACCCTAGACCTAAAGGGGGCTAACAGTAACTGTCCTACCAGACTAACTGTCACAAACTGACACCAATGCAGTAATCAGAAAAAAAAACAAAAAACTGCTGGTGTCAGTTTGTGACGGGGGGGGGGTGTGATTGGGGGGTGATCAGGGGGGCCATCGGGGGGGGATCGGGGTGTTTTGTGTGCCTGGCATGTTCTACTGTGTGTGTGTTGTGCACTCACAGTGATGTCTTCTCTCCTCGGCGCTGGAACGGAAACTACCGAGCCGAGAAGAGATGACATAATTTCCTTTGCTGCTGTTTAGCATACAGCAGCAAAGGAATGTTCCCATTGGCCGGCGGCGATCGCGAGGGGGGGGCCACGAAAGGATGGCCTCCCCCTCACCTCCGATCGCCGGGGAACAAAAGACGACCGCCTCGGGCACCGGGGGGGGGTCCGATCGGACCCCCCACCCGCGGAAGGCAAATCACGTACATGTACGTGATTTTGCCTGTCCGTGCCACCTTGCCGACGTACATCGGCGTGAGGCAGTCGTCAAGTGGTTAAGGGGAACCCCGAACCAAATTTTTTTTCAAAAATGGCATGGGGGTCCCCCTAAAAAAATCCATACCAGGGCCTTCAGGTCTGCTATGGATATTAAGGGGAACCCTGCACCAAAACTAAAAAAAAAAAAAAAAATTGGCGTGGCGGTCCCCACTCAAAATCCATACCAAACCCTTAGGGTCTGGTGTGGATTTTAAGGGGAACCCCGTGCCAATTTTTTTTTAAAAAATGGCGTGGGGTCCCCCCAAAAATCCATACCAGACCCTTATCCAAGCACGCAACCTGGCAGGCCACAGCAAAAGAGGGGGGACAAGAGAGCGCCCCCCCTCCTGAACCATACCAGGCCACTTGCCCTCAACATGGGGAGGGTGCTTTGGGGTAGCGGCCCCCCAAAGGACCTTGTCCCCATGTTGATGGGGAGAAGGGCCTCATCCCCACAACCTTTGCTCGGTGGTTGTGGGGGTCTGCGGGTGGGGGCTTATCGGAATATGGAAGCCCCCTTTAACAAGGGGACCTCCAGATCCTGGCCCCCCCTGTGTGAAATGGTGACGAGGTACAAATGTACCCCTACCATTTCACAAAAAATGTGTGAAAATAAAAATAAAATAAATAAAATAGTAACAGGACACGGCTTGGGACAAGTCCTTTATTAAAAATATAAAAAAAAATAAAAGTGTCCCACGAAGTCCATTCATCTTCTTCTCTTGATCTGACAGACCCAAAAAGAAAAGTAAAGCCGCACGCCGCCACCGATCTGCCTCCATGGGAGGCACCCGCCATAATGACCGGCCTCTTAGGTGACAGCTCTTTTATAACGGAGGGCGGGGCAACATGATGATGTTGCCGGGTGACCCCGCCCCCTCTGACGCACGGGGACATCCCTATGGCTTTCCCGTACCGTCGGAGGGGGCGGGTCACTTGGTTACGTAACCGGGTGGCCCCGCCCCCCTGCAGGGGAATCCCATGCGGTTTTTTTCAATGACTTTTATGTCATTGAACTTACGTTCGACTCGAACATCGGCTCATCCCTACTCCCCAGCATGCTATCCTGGGCCCATACACACCTAGTCTAGTCACTTAACAATGTATTTTGGCAGCTCCATAGTAGTGCTTACCCTAAACACCCCCTAAAATGTGTACAAATGTTATTTGTGTCCTTAAATTCATGCAGAGTGCCAGAGGCTTTTTTTTGGGGTCCCAAAATAATTTGGAACCCTCCCTCCCCCCAACCGCTAAGTCAACCGATACCAATCCTCTATCTGCTGACTTTGCCAAACCCATACACACTATACCCACCTCTTTTGTGGTCATATTTATGAATGAATTCACCAAAGCATGTAGTGAAAGGGCCTGTTTAAAGTTTTGTTCTCCTATTATCTTAATAGGCAATTGCAGAATGTAAAAAAGTGCTTCAATTTGTACAGTGTGTATTCATATTTTTGTATTATGACACTTTTTACCTGTCCAGTGGGCTGCCAATAGTGTAAGTAAGGAGGGGCTGGCCAAAATAATCCACATTATTTATGCATTCAGCTCTCAATGAAGTGGAGAGGCATCTGATAAGTGGACCTTCTCTTTTTGTCTTTAAATACTCCTTCAAATAAATGTTAATACTGATTTTGGCCAAGAATGTGTGTGTCTAATCTGCTTGCAATGTTTATGTGCAAAATGACAAATTTTTTTTTCTTGTTTGACTCCACAGTTTCCTTCAACACCACAGGAATGGCAGACTGTGGCATCCCAGTTTGCCCAGCAGTGGGACTTTCCCAACTGCGGAGGGGCAATAGATGGAAAGCACGTCCACATCATCCCACCCCCCAACTCGGGGTCATACTATTATAACTATAAGGGGTTTAATAGTATTGTGTTGTTTGGCAGTGGTGTCGGTGACATATGAGTTCCTGTATGTGAACGTGGGGAAGAATGGCCGGATGTCGGATGGTGGAGTCATCACCCAGACCGAGTTTTACAGACGGCTCCAGAATGGTGGCTTGGGATTGTCACCTGCTGAAGAGAATGTGGAAGGACTCCTGTTCGTCTTTGTCGCTGATGAAGCATTTGGTCTGGGTGAACACCTGATTTATGATGGGGACCCTCACCTCGTAGCAGAGGGTTTTTAACCACTTGAGCCCCGGACCATTATGCTGCCTAAGGACCAGAGGTCTTTTTCCAATTTGGCACTGCGTCGCTTTAACTGCTAATTGCGCAGTCATGCAATGCTGTACCCAAACGAAATTTGCGTCCTTTTCTTCCCACAAATAGAGCTTTCTTTTGATGGTATTTGATCACCTCTGCGGTTTTTATTTTTTGCGCTATAAATGGAAAAAGACCGAAAATTTTGAAAAAAAATGATATTTTCTACTTTTTGTTATAAAAAAAATCCAATAAACTCAATTTTAGTCATACATTTAGGCCAAAATGTATTCGGCCACATGTTTTTGGTAAAAAAAATGTCAATAAGCGTATATTTATTGGTTTGCGCAAAAGTTATAGCGTCTACAAACTAGGGTACATTTTCTGTAATTTACACAGCTTTTAGTTTATGACTGCCTATGTCATTTCTTGAGGTGCTAAAATGGCAGGGCAGTACAAAACCCCCCCAAATGACCCCATTTTGGAAAGTAGACACCCCAAGGAAATTGCTGAGAGGCATGTTGAACCCATTGAATATTTATTTTTTTTGTCCCAAGTGATTGAATAATGACCAAAAAAAAAAAAAATATTTACAAAAAGTTGTCACTAAATGATATATTGCTCACACAGGCCATGGGCCTATGTGGAATTGCACCCCAAAATACATTCTGCTGCTTCTCCTGAATATGGGGATACCACATGTGTGGGACTTTTTGGGAGCCTAGCCGCGTACGGGGCCCCGAAATCCAATCACCGCCTTCAGGATTTCTAAGGGCGTAAATTTATGATTTCACTCTTTACTGCCTATCACAGTTTCGGAGGCCATGGAATGCCCAGGTGGCACAAAACCCCCCCAAATGACCCCATTTTGGAAAGTAGACACCCCAAGCTATTTCCAGAGAGGCATATTGAGTCCATGGAATATTTTATATTTTGACACAAGTTGCGGGAAAGTGACACATTTTTTTTTTTTTTTTGCACAAAGTTGTCACTAAATGATATATTGCTCACACAGGCCATGGGCATATGTGGAATTGCACCCCAAAATACATTTAGCTACTTCTCCTGAGTACGGGGATACCACATGTGTGGGACTTTTTGGGAGCCTAGCCGTGTACGGGACCCCGAAAACCAATCACCGCCTTCAGGATTTCTAAGGGTGAAAATTTTTGATTTCACTCTTCACTGCCTATCACAGTTTCGGAGGCCATGGAATGCCCAGGTGGCACAAAACCCCCCCAAATGACCCCATTTTGGAAAGTAGACACCCCAAGCTATTTGCTGAGAGGCATGGTGAGTATTTTGCAGCTCTCATTTGTTTTTGAAAATGAAGAAAGACAAGAAAAAACTTTTTTTTTTTTCTTTTTTCAATTTTCAAAACTTTGTGACAAAAAGTGAGGTCTGCAAAATACTCACTATACCTCTCATCAAATAGCTTGGGGTGTCTACTTTCCAAAATGGGGTCATTTGGGGGGGGGTTTGTGCCACCTGGGCATTCCATGGTCTCCGAAACTGTGATAAGCAGTCAAGAGAGAAATCAAAAATTCACGCCCTTAGAAAGCCTGAAGGCGGTGCTTGGTTTTCGGGGTTCCGTACGCGGCTAGGCTCCCAAAAAGTCTCACACATGTGGTATCCCCGTACTCAGGAGAAGCAGCAGAATGTATTTTGGGGTGTAATTTCACATATTCCCATGGCATGTTTGAGCAATATATCATTTAGTGACAATTTTGTGCAAAAAAAAAAAAAATTGTCTCTTTCCCGCAACTTGTGTCGCAATATAAAATATTCCATGGACTCGACATGCCTCTCAGCAAATAGCTTGGGGTGTCTACTTTCCAAAATGGGGTCATTTGGGGGGGTTTTGAACTGTCCTGGCATTTTATGCATAACATTTAGAAGCTTATGTCACACATCACCCACTCTTCTAACCACTTGAAGACAAAGCCCTTTCTGACACTTATTGTTTACATGAAAAAGTTTTTTTTTTTTGCAAGAAAATTACTTTGAACCCCCAAACATTATATATTTTTTTAAAGCAAATGCCCTACAGATTAAAATGGTGGGTGTTTCATTTTTTTTTTTCACACAGTATTTGCGCAGCGATTTTTCAAACGCATTTTTTGGGGAATAAACACACTTTTTTAAATTTTAATGCACTAAAACACACTATATTGCCCAAATGTTTGATGAAATAAAAAAGATGATCTTAGGCCGAGTACATGGATACCAAACATGACATGCTTTACAATTGCGCACAAACGTGCAGTGGCAACAAAATAAATACATTTTTAAAAGCCTTTAAAAGCCTTTACAGGTTACCACTTTAGATTTACAGAGGAGGTCTACTGCAAAAATTACTGCCCTCGATCTAACCTTCGCGGTGATACCTCACATGCATGGTGCAATTGCTGTTTACGTTTGACGACAGACCGCCGCTTGCGTTCGCCTTAGTGCGAGAGCAGGGGGCGACAGGGGTGCTTTTTTTTTTTTTTTCTTTATTATTTTTTTGCTTTTTTATCTTATTTTTAAACTGTTCCTTTCATTTTTATTTTTTTTTAATCATTTTTATTGTTATCTCGGGGAATGTAAATATCCCCTATGATAGCAATAGGTAGTGACAGGTACTCTTTTTTGAAAAAATTGGGGTCTATTAGACCCTAGATCTCTCCTCTGCCCTCAAAGCATCTGACCACACCAAGATCGGTGTGATAAAATGCTTCCCCAATTTCCCAATGGCGCTGTTTACATCCGGCGAAATCTAAGTCATGAAATGCTCGTAGCTTCCGGTTTCTTAGGCCATAGAGATGTTTGGAGCCACTCTGGTCTCTGATCAGCTCTATGGTCAGCTGGCTGAATCACCGGCTGCATTTTCAGATTCCCTGTTGAGACAGGAGAGCCAGAGAAAAACACGGAAGACGGTGGGGGGGGCATTCCCTCCCACGGCTTGTAAAAGCAGTCTAGAGGCTAATTAGCCGCTAGGATTGCTTTTACATGAAAGCCGACCGCTGGCTGAAAAGAATGATACCAAGATGATACCTAAACCTGCAGGCATCATTCTGGTATAACCACTCAAAGTTGTGAATGGCGTACCTGAAGACAAAAAAATGGTTAACAATAAAGCACAGTAAACGGTAAAGTATAAAAAATTGCATACCTGAAAAGCAAACATGATAAAACATAATAACAATAAAACATTGCAGAATAGAATACAGTAAAAAAGAGCAGAACAATAGAGAGAATAGAGAGAGAGAGAACAATAAAACGACAACTATTTTTTTTTATTTTATATATATATATTTTTTTTTTTTTTTACACTTTTTTTGTAACTAACTTTTATAACTGTAACCGGTTCCAGGTTCGGGTCTCTCAAAATGCGATGGCATCTTGGGAGACCCTGTGAAAGTGTGCCTAGTCTGTGCAATGCTGTACCCTACGCTAATACTCAACTAGTGCATGGTAGCGTTCAAAACATTCACCAATGCAAAGACCAGGATTGTCAGGACAGGAGGGACAATAATAGCGGGTGTCACGCCTATATCCGCGCTAGCTGCAGACACAATATCTTTTTTGGGGGCGTTCGCTGGGTAGGGGTACTCGGGAGGACATAAAAAAAATGCCTCTCATGCAGCCGACTGCATTTGGTTGGGGATGTGAATGGGGGAAGTACGGGCGCTGCAGAAGCGGTGGGTTCCCAATTAGGATTGGCGAATGCAGTAGGAAGGGCACTATGGGCACGACGGGCCTGTGTTTGTCTTTTTGGTGGCAGCGGGACACTACTTGTGCTTGCCACCTCACCAGCTTGAACTGCACTTATGGGACTCGCCACGTCACCAAGTGTTACTGCAGTGCTGGTTTGACTACGACCGGGGTGTACTAGGCCGCTGGCACTTGCCAGTTCACCAAAACACTACCAAAAAATCTGTTGGCGATCGCAGGGATCAGGCCTGACTCTGCGAACGCTGCAGTTATGCGTTTTAGTCTTTTGTAAGTGACAGTGATCGATCGATACTGCACTTGGGTGGGCTGGGCTGGGCCGGGCGGAGGGGCAAAACGCAGGTGCTAGCAGGTATCTGGGCTGATCCCGCTAACACTGCGTTTGTGAGAACCCTAAACTGCTGGGGATGCTAGTATAGATCTGATCGGATCAGATATTGATCCGTTCAGATACTATACCACTAAGGGTGGTGTACAGTGCGTGCGTGGGTGTTAGCGGTACTGGCGCTAACCTGACGCTGCCTGGGGCTGGTGCTTGCCAGTTCACCAAAATACTACCAAAAAAACTGTTAGCGATCGCAGGGATCAGGCCTGACTCTGCGAACGCTGCAGTTATGCATTTAGTGTTTTGTAAGTGTCAGTGATCGATCGATACTGCACTTGGGTGGGCTGGGCCGGGCGGAGGGGCAAAACGCAGGTGCTAGCAGGTATCTGGGCTGATTCCGCTAACACTGCGTTTTTGGGAACCCTAAACTGCTGGGGACACTAGTATAGATCTGATCGGATCAGATATTGATCCGTTCAGATACTATACCACTAAGGGAGGTGTATGCTGCGTGTGTGGGTGTTAGCGGTACTGGCGCTAACCTGACCCTGCCTGGGGCTGGTGCTTGCCAGTTCACCAAAATACTACCAAAAAAACTGTTAGCGATCGCAGGGATCAGGCCTGACTCTGCGAACGCTGCAGTTATGCGTTTAGTCTTTTGTAAGTGACAGTGATCGATCGATACTGCACTTGGGTGGGCTGGGCTGGGCCGGGCGGAGGGGAAAAACGCAGGTGCTAGCAGGTATCTGGGCTGATTCCGCTAACACTGCGTTTTTGGGAACCCTAAACTGCTGGGGACGCTAGTATAGATCTGATCGGATCAGATATTGATGCGTTCAGATACTATACCACTTATGCCGCGTACACACGGTCGGACTTTTCGTCTACAAAAGTCAGACAGCCTGTCCGACAGACTTCCGGCAGACTTTCGGCGGACTTGCGGCGGACTTGCGGCATACTTTCTAACGAACGGACTTGCCTACACACGACCACACAAAAGTCCGACGGATTCGTACGTGATGACGTACACCGGACTAAAATAAGGAAGTTCATAGCCAGTAGCCAATAGGTGCCCTAGCGTGGCTTTTTGTCCGTCGGACTAGCACACAGACGAGCGGATTTCGGGGTCCGTCGTAGTTACGAAGTAAAGATTTGAAGCATGTTTCAAATCTAAAGTACGTCGGATTTGAGGCTAAAAAAGTACGTTGAAAGTCCGGAGAAGCCCACACACGATCGGATTACCAGCCAGCTTTAGTCCGTCAGCGTCCGTTGGACTTTTGTAGACGAAAAGTACGACCGTGTGTACGCGGCATTAGGGAGGTGTATGCTGCGTGCGTGGGTGTTAGCGGTACTGGCGCTAATCTGACGCTGCCTGGGGCGACGCATATCACCGCCGGGCGATCAGGGGGCTAAACCTTTATTCGGTAATAAACGGCGGGTGCCCTGACACTATAAAAAATAAACAAACTAACCAGCGTCAACCGTAACGGTTATACGGTGATCAGTGGTGAAAGGGTTAACTAGGGGGCAATCAAGGGGTTAAAACATTTATTCAGTAGTATATGGGGGTCCCTGACGCTATAAAACGCTGACAGCGAACCTAAATATTTATGTCCCTAACTAGCGTCACCAGCGACACTAATACAGCGATCAGAAAAATGATCGCTTAGTGACACTGGTGACAGGGGGTGATCAAGGGGTTAAAACTTTATTAGGGGGGGTTAGGGGGGTACCCTAGACCTAAAGGGGGGTAACAGTAACTGTCCCAACACTGTAACTGTCACAAACTGACACTATGCAGTAATCAGAAAAAAAAACAAAAAACTGCTGGTGTCAGTTTGTGACAGGGGGGGGGGGTGATTGGGGGGGATCGGGGGGCGATCGGGGGGGGGATCGGGGTGTTTTGTGTGCCTGGCATGTTCTACTGTGTGTGTGTGTGTTGGTGCACTCACATTGATGTCTTCTCTCCTCGGGCCGGAACGGAAATTACCGAGCCGAGGAGAGATGACATCATTTCCTTTGCTGCTGTTTAGCATACAGCAGCAAAGGAATGATTCGATTGGCCGGCGGCGATCGCGAGGGGGGGGCCACGAACGGATGGTCTCCCCCTCACCACCGATCGCCGCTGGACAAACGACGACCGCCTCGGGCACCGGGGGGGGGGTCCGAGCGGACCCCCCACCCGCGGAAGGCAAATCACGTACCATGTACGTGATTTTGCCTGTCCGTGCCACTTTGCCGACGTACATCGGCGTGAGGCGGTCGTCAAGTGGTTAACTACCGGCTGGCCAAAGCCAGAAGAGTGGTGGAAAATGGAATAATGGCCAGCTGGTTCCGTCTATTCCTCACTGCAATAAACATGGCGGAATATAAAATCAATCACATCGTTATGGCATGCTGCATATTGCATAACTTTTTAAGAAAAAATGCATCGAACTACGTGGCCTCTGTTGGGACGGAGGCCGGCTTATTACCGGATACAACAACCCTGACGGCTCTTGAAGCTGGCCGTCCTGGCTTGCCCCCCCAAAGCGCCCATGAAGTTTGAGAAAAGTATCTAGAGTACTTTGTGGGTAGGGGGGCCATTGATATGCCACAAAATGTTTAACAAACATGTAAAAAAATAAATTTTTTATTTAAACGGAAATAATATTTACTTTGATTTACTGCTTGTGTTTCTTTTAGCTGGCTCCTAGGTTATCCAATGGGCTTTTCTTTTTTCCCTTTTTGTTCAATATTGCAAACGTAATTTTTTGGATACATGAGGTGACAATTTCTTCTTCAGCGAACTATCATGTTGTGGGTCTGCTACACACACACACCTTGTTTTTGTTGTTAATGTATGTAATGCATTACTGATAAAAATATTCATCATTTTCAGTACCATGACTGAAATTTGGGGAGTCACGAAAATAGCCTGGTTGTGTCAAATTATAAAGCACTGTGGGAGTTGTTTACTAAAGGAAATTCCACTTTACACTCCAAGTGCACTGAAAAAGTGCACTTGAAACTGCACCTGTAGTGCAAAGTGGATTTGCCTTTAGTAAATAACCCCCATTGTCACGGTAAACACCAACTTACTGCAAAAATTGCTATTGTGCATTGAAAGAAAAAGCCACACATTGTTGAGTAGAAAACATTTTACTCAAAGCACATTCACATGTGCATTAGAAAAGGGTTTTTGAACAAACCAACATCTTTGATGTATATCATTTTATTTTTTCACATTAGAAATATCCTTTTTTTGGTAAACAGACATGTTTCAAACCATAACATACACAACTCAGGAACTTACAAAGTTCAACTTTAATAAAATGAAGGCAATATCAGACATTAGTATGCCCAAACTGTGTTGGTCTTGCCTTCATCAGATGTCACCCCTGTAAAAGCCAAATTTTGAAGATGCACACAAATTGTGATTCAAACTGGGGATATCCCTCCTGATCCCATGCCTAATGTCAACATGTGCTAGCTCCCATCAAGGGGGATCAATGGACGTGTTTTGGGGGTGCAACCCCTTCCTCTCACCTACTTGTGTACTAAGATATCCCATGATGGCAGATAGCACATGTTGACACACCTTCAAAATTTGGCTTTTAAAATACTATAAAACTTGTTTTTAAAAGCAAAAATACACGATAAAACTGTACAATTTTTGTTTGTTTTATATTCTGCCTAAAACATCAATGATGTTCTTCATTTTTTGTTGAACATCATTGATGTTTTCCTTTATATTTTCTAAATCACGATTGCACCCCATTATCTCCCCGATGAGGATCTGGGCACTTTCACTTGTGAAATGAGATTCTTTTTCCACAACATCCACATCCACTAAAATAAAAAAAAACACACCATGTATTATAAATATGCAGGCATACATCTATTACCTGAAGCTGTGGTCTCAGACACTCACCTGTTGTGGTGACTATTTCGCCCACTTCATAAACCTCTCTCCTTCCTCCACATCCTCTGCTTGTGGTTTTGGGATTTCCCCTTCTTTAGGAGGTGGGGGTCCCTGGTGTCCTCAGATGTTCCGAGTCTTTTCTCCCCTATGTGAATAAAAAAAAGTTACACTTAGCACACATACAGTAGATTTGATGGCAGAAATAGGAATATAAAACATTGCTTGGAAGTGTCGTACAATTGTCTGCTTTGGCAGGGTTCCAAGCTGAAGACATTTTTATGTCCTTTCTAAAGCTGGAATACTTACCTTGTTTGTTAAAGTTTCACACATGGAGACACCCCTAGTATCCACTGGAGCACCTGTGTGAGACATCCTAAAAAGTTTCTGCTTGTGTCCCACATTGGTGCTCCTGCATCCAGATGTGTAAATAACTGCTGAGTGTCCTCTCCTTACACTGAATCAAGTTTCCATTTCATTCTAGTTACAAACCCATCTAGACAACAAACTTATTTTAATACAAATAGGGCCTGAACAAATGTAATTAACCTCTATCTGCCAAAAACATCTTATAAGTGGGCGAACAAATGTTTCCTACGACCGATGAGACTACTGTGCTTATGAACATGAAAGTTGCCATTTTAAACTGTACAACAGTAAAGAAAAGCACATGGAGCAGCATGCAAGTAATAATAATAATAACACATGACAAATACTTACTTTAAAGGAGCAGTTTCCTGATCCTTCTGTACTGATTGTGCTCCCTCAATTTCAGGTCTGACCAGCGTTTCCTCAGTTGATCCTTTGATCGTCGTACCCCAAAATTCCTGTGCAGACTTCTCACAACTTTAGTCATGATCTTGGCCTTTCTCACATTTGGGTTTGGGTACGGTCCATTCTTCCCATCATAGTCGGCCCTCTTCAAGATGTCCACCATCTCTATAAAGGCCATATTTGAGGCCTTAAATATCCTCTGGGATCGGGACGTTCGTGGTTCCGGGCTTTCGTCGTTGCTGCTGCTGTCTGCATGCACCTGCTGTGTCTCCGCCATGTGCTCTCCCCACTGCGTCGAAAGACAAGGGGCGGGGAATAAACTAGAAAGAACATCAGGGGCGGGCGGAGTTTCACGCATGCGCAGTGTATATAAAGCGTTACACGCGTGTGTCGTGCGTACGATCCGTGAGCGGAGGAAGGAGTAGCGGAAGCTACGATCGTGATAACGAAGGTACAATTTTAAGTTGTTGCATCAGTGGCCTATACTGCTTAGAGATTGAGGCCTATATTGGATCAAAATTATGAGAGTTTCGCCTGACATTAGGGTTTGTCTTGTGTTGTGTCTTGCAGAAAAAATGGATCCCTTCAATGATAGGGAATTTCTAGCAATATTCATTGATATGTTCGGGGAGCTGCCCTGTCTGTGGCAGCTGAACCACCCATTTTTTAATAAGCAAACATATAAGCAAGCAGCGCTGAAAAAACTGCTTGAATTTGTGAAGCCAATGATCCCTACGGCAGAAATCAAGTATTTAAAGTCCAAAATTGGTGGCATGAGGAGCACTTATAATAGGGAGGGCAAGAAGGTCCAGGATTCCCTGAGATCAGAAGCAGCAGATGACGTCTATGTACCCAGGCTGTGGTACTATGACAGACTGCATTTTCTGTCATACCAGAGTGAACCTAGGCCAGCACTCTCCAGTCTTCCTTGAAGCCCCCCCCCCCCCCCCCCCCCAGCTGAGGCTTCCGAGGACCAACCTGGGCCTTCCAGGCAGTAACATGTGGGGGAGCCCAGCTTGAGTCAGGTATAGCATTCTTAAAAATATTTCTGGTTGTCAAATTAATGATGTTAAATAGATGTTTTTTTTTATCACTAATTTATGATTTCACAAAGTGTTTTACATATCAATAGACAGTAGTAGACAAAAATGATTGTGACAAGAATAAAAAAATCCTGGGGTCAGAATGATAGTCGTTATTAACATTCAAATTGTAACAGTCACGAGCTGAAAATAGTGTGTGATTGCTGAACCAAAAAATAAAACTATGTCCCTTTTTCATACACAGGAAAGCCTCAGCCAGGCAGTGGAAAGTGGCAGCCAGGAGGTGGCCGGGCCCAGTAGCCTGCCTGAATCCCAGGTCCCTCCCCTCTGCATTCCAACAAAACGTACCAGGAAGAGGAGTAACCTGGAGGAGGCTGCAATTGGCCTATTTCGGAAGGCTACTGCGGCCCTCAGAACCCCCCCCCCCCCCAATAATCAAGAGGAATATGCCTACATGGCAGCCTGCAAAATGCAGGAAATGGAGGAGGGCCAACTCCTCTTATGTGAGTATCTGATCTTACAAGCCCTAAATATGGGGTTGAGGGGTGCACTCACAAACCAAAGCCACGTTTGTGAGTTCAACCATGGTCCTCCTCCTCCTCTCCACCTCTTCCTCCTCCCTCTCCTGCCACAACTACAACACCCGAGCCACAGCCTGAAAGGAAGCCTGGAAGGAAGTTTGTAAGGAAGACTAGAGAGTGATGGCCTGGGTTCAGTCTGCTCTGACAAAAGATGCAGGCCATTGTATGACCACAGCCTAGGGACAGATATGTCATTTGCTGCTGTTCCTGATCTCTTGTAGTCCTGGACCAGATTCGGCTCACTATTATAAGGACTCCTCAGGCCACCAATTTTGACTGTAAAATTATTGATGTCTGGCCTGGGGTACAAAGGCTTCGCAAATTTCAGCAGTTTCTCCAGCATTGCCTTCCTCTTTATTTTGTTATGACCCATAATAAATTGATATTTTTTTTCTGAAATACTTGCCTATGTGTTTTTTTTCCAAAAAAGACAGTTTGTTTGTGAGTAGGCAGGTACATTTCCAAAATACAATGTCAAATTAACAAGGGACACCAACACCAACCTCCTTGAGATTAAAAAATATAAGATCATAATGGTGTTGTGGTAACTTGACACACAAAACGAGAAAAAAATATTATGGAGATCACTATAAAAAATAAATAAATAAATAAATAAACAAATAAATAAATTAAATATAAGCAAAAATTAGAAACATTATTATGGAGATCTGACGAAAAAAATAAATAATATGATTCAGGAGATCACGAGAAATAATAAAGAAATCAGTTTGTCAGAACTCTGTGTGAATATGAGCAGCAAAAGAACTTCACTATTCTAGCATTATAAAGAAGAAGAGAATGCGCTGTATAAAAATATTTTAAAAATTGCAGCGTGACTAATGTGCTATCTCCATTACGAACGCTAGTTTTACCAGACCGAGCGCTTCCATCTCGTAATTTATTCCGAGCATGCGTGGCACTTTGTGCTTCGGAATTGTGTACACACGATCGGAATTTAGGAGAACGGATTTTGTTGTCGGAAAATTTGAGATCCAGATCTCAAATTTTGTGTGTCGGAAATTCCGATGGAAAAAGTCTGATGGAGCCTACACACGGTCGGAATTTCCGACAACAAGCTCCGATTGCACATTTGCCGTTGGAGAGTCTGACCGTGTGTATGGGGCATTACTGTTATACTGTAATGTTACTTTGTTTTATTGTTAACCATCATTTGCTTAGCAGGTACCCCATTCAGCTGCAGCACTGATTTATCCATCTTGACAGCAACAGCATTTGCTGTCGCATCAGCGACTCCAGCACTGTAGGAGATTTCACCACCACAGTTAAAAAAATGGTGCATGTATGCCCATCATTAGAAGTGGGTGGATGAAGGGCGGTATTATAATGGTGGGCATACCCACCGATCAATTTCATTTTTTTTGTTCAGCCCACAGGCTGTGTCACGTACCTGATCGGAGACTGAAATGACGAGGTCGGCCTCTCTTGTATCTTCAGTCCAGGTCCCGCTGGTAGTGGAACAGTGGGAACCGAGGGCCAGGAGGAACACGAGTGCCTGCAGCTGCGGGCCCGGAGACTGCAATCTTGGATGAGCAGGGAAACGGTCAGATCAGGATAAGTGGTGCTGTGCCAAGGATCAGCTGGGCTTAAGGAGGCACTCCGCAGGAGCTGTGGTGCTGGAACCTTAGGTGATGTAAAGTCCCTGGTATACTTGCAGCAAGAAGTCGCAGCAGGTTGCAGGACCATGATTGCAGGCACTTGCAGAGTAATGAGGAAGAACACCAGAGGCAGGAGCAGAGTCTCAAGGGTAGCCAGGTTCGGTAACAGGCGGGCAGCAGGGTACAAGGCAGCAGACAGAAGCGAAGTCACATGGATAGCCGGGTCTGGCAACAGGCGAGCAGTGCAGTACAAGGTAGGTAGTAGGCATAAGCAGAGTCCAATGGGAAGCCAGGATCAGAAACCGGTAATCAGAGCAGAAACAGGATCCAGAAGCAGGGTCAAGGCAAGCCAGGTTCATCAACAGGTAACAAGCAGGTAGTAGCAGGGTTCAGGTATCAGGGTACAGCTGAAGACCAGTCAGCACCGGTCTGAGGTCAGAGCACTTCTTTAAATAGGCCGGCTGGCGCCAACTGGCATTATGGGTGTGCTCCTGCACGTGCACGCCGTCCGTCGCACACGTGCATTGATGCGCACAGGTATCTGCAGCCGTCCGTGTGCACCCGCGAGTGCGCACCAAACGGGAACTAATAGTTCTCTTACAGGCTGCATGGAAAAAGAACTTTACAATGTATGCCCAACAAGGACCAGCAACGTACTGGTATGTTGCTGGACTTTGAGTGGTTATACCAGAATGATGCCTGCAGGTATAGGTATCATCTTGGTATCATTCTTTTCAGCCAGCAGTCGGCTTTCATGTAAAAGCAATCCTAGTGGCTAATTAGCCTCTAGACTGCTTTTATAAGCAGTGGAAGGGAACATCCTCCCCTTCCCACCATCTTCCATGGTTTTCTCAGGCTCTCCTGTCCCAACAGGGAACCTGAGAATGCAGCCTGTGGTTCTGCCAGCTGACCATAGAGCTGATCAGAGGCCAGAATGGCTTCAATCACCTCTATGGCCTAAGAAACCGGAAGCTATGAGCATTTCATGACTTAGGTTTTGCCGGATATAAACAGCTCCATTGGGAAATTGGCAAAGCATTTTATCACACCAATCTTGGTGTGGTCAGATGCTTTGAGGGCAGAGGAGAGATCTAGGGTCTAATAGAGCCCAATTTTTTCAAAAAAAGAGTACCTGTCACTACCTATTGCTATCATATTTACATTCCCTGAGATTAAAATATAAAAATATATAAATACAAAAATATAATAAAAAAGCAAAATAAATAACTAAAAAAAAAGAAGGAAAAGCACCCCTGTCCCCCCCGTGCTCACGCACAAAGGCGAACGCAAGTGTCAGTCTGGTGCCATATGTAAACAGCAATTGCACCATGCATGTGAGGTATCACCGTGATGGTCAGATCGAGGGCAGTCATTTTAGCAGTAGACCTCCTCTGTAAATCTAAAATTGTAACCTGTAAAGGCTTTTAAAAATGTATGTAGTTTAAAATTGCGCACAAATGTGCAGCGGTGACAAAGCATGACATGTTTGGTATCCATGTACTCGACATAAGATCATCTTTTTTATTCCATCAAACATTTGGGCAATATAGTGTGTTTTAGTGCATTAAAATTAAAAAAAGTGTGTTTTTTTCCAAAAAAATCGCTGGGCAAATACTGTGTGAAAAAAAATGCAACACCTACCTAATCTGTAGGGCCTTTGCTTTAAAAAAATTATATAATGTTTGGGAGTTCAAAGTAAGTTTCTTGCAAAAAAATAATGTTTTTTCATGTAAACAAAAAGTGTCAGAAAGGGCTTTGACTTCAAGTGGTTAGAAGAGTGGGTGATGTGTGACATACATAAGCTTCTAAATGTTGTGCATAAAATGCCAGGACAGCTCAACCCCCCCCCCCCCCCGCCCCCAAATTACCCCTTTATGGAAAGTAGACACCCAAGCTATTTGCTGATAGGCATATTTTATATTCTGCCACAAGTTTCTGGAAAATTACACCTTTTTTTTTTTTGTGCACAAAGTTGTCACTAAATGATATATTGTTCAAACATGGCATGGTTATATGTGGAATTACACCCCAAAATACATTCTGCTGCTTCTCCTGAGTAGAGGGATACCTCATGTATGAGATTTTTTTTGGAGCCTAGCCGCGTACAGGACCCCGAAAACCAATCACCACCTTCAGGATTTCTAAGGGCGTAAATTTTTGATTTCACTCCTCACTACCTATCACAGTTACAGAGGCCCTGAAATGTCCAGATAGCACAACCCCTCCCCCAAATGACCTCATTTTGAAAAATAGACACCCAAAGGTATCTGCTAAGAGGCATGGTGAGTATTTTACAGCTCTCATTTATTTTTTAAAATGAAGAAAGAAAATACATTTTTTTTTTTCAATTTTCAAAACTTTGTGACAAAAAGCGAGAACTGCAAAATACTCAACATGCCTCTCAGCAAATAGCTTTCCTTGCCTAATTACATCAGACAGGATACTTACCAGACCCCCACACAAGAGGCACCAGCATTCTCCTTCCCGAAAACTGATAGGAACAGATACTACACTTGATCTTAGCTAAAAGGCAGAGAAACAGGTGCAGCAGGTGACTGATAATTATAAAACCAGTCCCATACAGAGTCCCTCAGCACATGGACACAGACAAACAGCTATTTCTTCAGAGTAACAAAAAGGTAGGGATCTGCAACACAGTTTGTTAAAATACCTGCATTATACAAAGATCACCCAGAGGGGAATGTTTTTTCTCAACAAAAGTGGAGTTACTCTTTAACACTTCTGGAAAAGATAAAAGTGTAACCCTGCGCTTACCCAACAAAGGAAGCAGCTCACACAACAAATAAGGATTTTGTCAAAATTACAAATGCATATACAAGTGTAGCGCTGTGGATTAAAAAGCTTGTAAAATAATAAAAATAAAGGAAAAACGTCTATGTCAAACAACCGTAGTTGCAAATTATGTTAATCTTCACAGATAAAGAAAATAAACAAAATAAAGTCTCTGATGTTTCTTCAGATATTTTTAAAGGTTTGAAGAGGACTGGTGTTAGTCCAAAGGTATGTATAGTTCCTTATTCACCACGTGGATAATACATGCAAACGAGTGATGGACCCTCCACATAAGGAAAAATGAAGGCTTACCAGAAGGATTGAACTCATAAGAACATACGTTCAATGAGTCAATCAAGCTTGTGACCCCAACGGGTAATCAAAGAGAAGAACCTTGCGACTGGATGGTGGTAAAGCTTCAGTATATGTCCACACTTCTGACGGAACTCAAGGTAAATGGCAAACCTTCCCACGGGTCATCTCAGATGGATAATCCATATATGAATAAAGAAGGGGAGCCATATAGCATAATACCGTTTGGGAAAACAGATTTATTAAAATAAGTAAACAACTTACATTTCAGTAGTAAGAAAAGCGCTTCAATTTAAAATTATGGCAGGCAGTGGAGTCTCCCGACGCGTTTCGTCTCAAAAGACTTCTTCTGGGGTACTCTTTAACACTTCTACCTTGCAATACTGGAAGCCTTAGTTCAAATCTCAACCATTACAATTATAAAGAGAAGTCAAAATTTGCACATCAAAGGTCACCAGGTTTTGAAGGTGCCAGGTACAATACAATCAAAAGGTATACTTGGCCTAAATGTTACATATAGTATGGACATTGGGATGGGCGAATGTCTCCCCACCTGCCATTCACGGGTAAATACTGATTGTTTTTATGGGCAGTTTATGGGACCCAACAGATAATCGACAGCAATCTTCTCTATTCCTGACACTGAAAAAAAAAGCGGCTTTTGCCATCTAGTGTTTGACAGTTGTAGCTGATGCTGGCTCCAATTTCCAACCTGGTACACAGAGGTCACATTACTTCACAGCTGCATGAATACAAGATGAGAGGGATGAGTCCTTGTGTGTAAAGTGGAGAGGTGATGAGTGGGAGATTAGTGATGAGAAATAGGTGGAATGCCGACACCGCCCACATCTTGTCAGCCTTTCTTCCATTACTACATCACTGAGAGTGAGAAGTATAGAGTTACACTTCAAATATTCACACACTTTACTGCAGTGAAAATTCTTAGGATGACACGACGTTGTTTCCATGTTCAGTCAAGTGCTTGTGCAAATTTCTCTATTACCTTAAATTTTTTCCACATAGCAGAAAATGTAATATCCTTTACTTAGATACGTTTTTAGTAGGGCTGTTATTGATTAAAATTTTCGTGTTCGATTAATCGTTTTTTTTTAATCGACTAATTTTGATTAATTATAACGCACATACAGATCCAACTACTTTTAGCTGATTTAGCATGTTGTTATGGCAACGGCCGAAGCCGGATATAGCGAGGCATGGCTAGGACGTCACACGTCATAAAATCAGCCTTACCGTGCCCATAATCTCAGCCTCACCGTGCCCATAATCACAGCCTCATCATGCCCATAAACTCAGACTTACCGTGCCCATAATCGCAGCCTCACCGTTCCCATAATGCAGTCTCACCTTGCCCATAATCGCAGCCTCGCCATGCCCATAATGCTGTCTCACCGTGCCCATAATCGCAGCCTTGCCGTGCCCATAATCGCAGCCTCACTGTGCCCATAATGTGGCTCACCGTGCCCATAATGTGGCTCACCATGCCTATAATCGCAGCCTCGCCGTGCCTATAATGGCAGCCTTACCCTGCCCATAATGCAGTCTCACCGTGCCCATAATTGCAGCCTCACTGTAGTCAGTGCCTGTGCCTGGATTACACGGTCTGCAGGCATCTCCCGCTGTGTGTCAGAACACTGTGTCTATCACACAAGCTGATCTAGGAGGAGGGCGGGACTTTTCTCACAACGCAGCCGAAGTTTTCACACTTAGCTCGGAGACACACAGTGGGAGATGCCCGCAGACTGTGTATGACATATAGTGGAGGAGGAGGAGGGAGCGGAGCGCTGCGCTGCAGCCACAGCTTGGCCCAAAGCGGCCCCAGGGCAGGCAGCCTACCGATCAAAAAAATGTTGATCGATCAAAAAAATTAACGATTAATCGAGGAATTAATCGTTCATTTCCGCAGCCCTAGTTTTTTGATATAGGCATGTTAATAAAACATAATGCCAGGTTTACAAATGTATATACTTGGTAGGCCCTTTGTTCACTCGGTCATTGCTTTTTATTATGTCACTGCTCCTGCCTAGCATACCCTGATTTAGGAACTGTACATGACAAAGCATCAGAGATTTAGGAATATGATTCATTTTACAATCACAGTTGGTAATATGTATTATCATTTGATGTCTCAGGCCCATACATCTCTTTGACCTTCTACTGCACTGTGAATGACAATTGTGGGATTGTGCACTGTACCCATATGAAATTGTCATTTTTTCACACAAATATAGCTTGCTTTTGGTAGTATTTAATCACCGCTGTCTTTTAATTTTTTTGCTCAAGGAAAGAAGATGGAAAATTTTGGTATAATCTTCGATAATCTTTCTTCATAAATTTAGACCAAAATGTTTTCTGCTACATTTCTTTGCTGAAAAGAACCCAAATCAGTGTATATTATTTAATCTGTAGAAAAGTAAAAGAGACCACAAAATATGGTGTATATATCTGAAAATTGATTAATCCTGATGTAATGCCCTGGGGTTTAGTCAGGGCGCTCCTCATCAAATTCCTTAGCAGGGGTAGCTACCATAGTTAAAGAGGAGTTCCACCCAGGGGGGCCGTCAAAAAAAAAAAAAATTAAAAGTCAGCAGCTACAAATACTGCAGCTGCTGACTTTTAATTGGACACTTACCTGTCCGTGGGTCCAGCGATGCGGGGGATCGAAGCCCTGCTCGTCCCCCCCCTCCGCTCGTCGGCGCCGGCATTTCAACTGTGGGCGCCGGGCTGTGGCTTCACAGCCTGGCACCCACTGCGCATGCGCGAGCGGCGCCGCGCGCCGTGATTGGCCGCTCAATCACCTGGGACCTGTAATGGGTCCCAGATGATTGACAGGAGGGAGGGAGCAGAGCGGAGCCCTTCCTGTGCCTGGGGGGAAGTGATGTCACCAGCCCAGGCAAGGGAGCAGGCAGACTACGAGGGACCACCTAACAACAGGCATTTAGAGGTAAGTGAAAAAAAAAAATATCCAAATGTTTTTTTGTTTTTTTTTTAGAATTTTTACAGGTATTTTTGTTTTTTGGGTGGAACCCCACTTTAAATTGTTAGCGATCCATTGATTTCTCCCTAAGTTTGGCCTTGTTGTACTTTTCTCTTCTACCACTAGGTGGCCGGGCACTTGGTGGTACTAGATATGAGAAGGACAACTCAAGGTCAGGTTATGGGTATATGGGGTATCTCAGCCAATGGGCAAGGGTTTTCTTGAATCCCTTGGCCTGCTGGGAGAGCCTATATATTTGGGTGGTGTCAGGTGATCTATGTTCTGTGCCACCCAGACTGCTGTCTGGGTGGAGGTGTATCATCTTCCCCGGGCTGCTAGGCCGGAGATTGGGCCTATCCCGGGGGCATCTGGCTGCCAGGCTGTGTGAGGGCCTATTCAGAAGTAAGAGGGCAGCGCAGGGTTGGGACTGCAAGCTGGAGAACCTGTCGAGGTAGAAGGAAAGCTGTCGCCACTAAGGGTCCAACCACCTTTACCAGGGACCACAGTGAGTAACTAAAGCAGGTACCAGAGCAGCATGCTCACCAAACGGGCACGGTGGATAATCGGGAAACTTCAGGCAGGGACCCAACCAGCGGAGGTTACGCTTGCAGAGCAGCTTTGTGTGTCAAGCTAGGGACCGAGCCGGTCAGCAGGGGTGAAGCTTGAAGGTATCCAAAGTGCCAAGCTAGGGACCCAGCAGTGAAGCGTGGGTGACGCTTGAGGAAGATACCACCATAAAAAAACCTTGAGGAGATCAGGGGATTCAGAGTCAGTGAATCAGAGAGTCCAGTGAGAGACTAGGAGCTGAAGGGGCTGAAGAAATACAAGTAGAAGTTGTAATAAAGCTGAGAGAACTGTTACGTTGGAATTAGGAACGGTTAAGTAATGTAGCCATAGGGGGCAGCAAACCTGCATGTGCAGAAGTGGCACCTCGCTGGGGCCTTTCCCTGTATGACTGTCTGCCTATTGAAGCCTCAGAGTCTGCATATTGAAATTGCAACTACTTAAGGGTGTCCTGACCCTAACCCTCTTTCCCTTACAAAATATAAAAGGACTGTTAAAAGAAATAAAACCTCTTTTGCATCCAAGAAGTGTCTGGCGTCCAATGACTTTTACCACCTTTGCACCCACTATGCCTCACAACCTCACAACCCACTAAATATTGAAGGATGTCAGCGGTCTGTGACCTCAAAGGTTCTAATTAGGCTGGAAGAGGCTAGAGATTCTGCTACAAAGGTATTTAGTAAGGCAGGGTTCACACATGTTCGGTTGCTGTATGCAGTCCAGAGTCCGGTGGGTTTCTGTTCATCAGTTCAAGTGTGATTCAAGTGCAAATTTTTGCCTGAATTCACACCTGAACCGGACCCTTCAAAACCGCACCGTGGCCACCCCGGACATGTATGAACCGGCTCCATTAAGAGTCGGGCACATTCACATGTTATGCAAATTAAAGCCTTAGAGGCATGGCAAGTTTTTTTTTTGTCACAATTTTTTGGAAAATTTTACATACTGTCACCAGTGCAGTACAGCATCATATAACGGGTGTGGCGGTGATCAGGGACATTGACTGGTGACAGTATGTAAAAAAAAAAAGTAATCAGGAGCTTTACAGGTAGGAAAAGCGCCCACTTCTCCCAGAAGTTCCTCAATGGTAAGTGGGGCATCAAGCCTCTTTGTTTGATCAGCCGTTAAGTTGGGAAAGGTTATGTCTTGTAGGTAAGTTTCAAGGACCCCCGGGGCATAAGAAGTACCAGGTAGATAAAGAGTTTCGTAGAAACTAGCCAGCTCCTGCATAATCAAATCTGTTAAATGAACCAGGGACCCTGCCCGAGATTTAATTGCTCCTATTGTAGGGGATCATTGCTGAGTGGTGGCAATCTGCGCCAGTAGGTGACCAGTTTTCTCCCCCTCCTCAAAGAATGCCTGCCTGGAGAAGAACCTCTTCTTCTCAGTCGAGGAGGAGAGCAAATGCTCATAGGCAGATTGGGCTGACTGCCAAGCCTCCTTAGCAGAGTCTGAAAGGTCCGCAATGTATCTTTGCTCCAACTCTTGGACCTGAGCCTCCACGTCATCTTTCAGACCCGAGGAGGCCCGTTTAACTTTGTTAATTTCCACTATCAGCAAACCCCTCAGATGAGCTTTAAATGCTTCCCATTACAAGAACCATATGGATCCTGAGATGTAAAGAACTCTCACATGCCCGGTTCAATCTCTTCATGTGAATTTCTTCAACCAGAATGCATTAAATTGGTATCCCCACCGGTTAATAGAACTGGTGGGGATACCAGAACATGTAGTACTAAGGGGGCGTGATAAGATACACTACATGGTCTGTAGGTTAAATCAGAGATAAACGATGTATGCTCGAGCTGCCCACCACAAGATGAATCCTGGATAAAGTACCATGAGTTTTAGAAAAAACAAGAGAATTGCTTAACATTCGGGTTATGGAGCCGCCAGATATCCACCCATCACACCTCTTGCAACAAAAAGAGAGCACCCCAGGCGAGAGCAGAGAACTTAGGAGCTGGGTGTCTATCCAGGGCTGGGTTTAATCAACAGTTTAAATCACCTATTATGAGCAACGCACCTCAGGTCTCAGAACCAAATATGATATTACAAGCTGGAGCACAGTCGCCACAAAGGACAGGCCAATATACAGTATCTCACTATCTCACAAAAGTGAGTACACCCCTCACATTTTTGTAAATATTTTATTATATCTTTTCACGTGACAATACTGAAGAAATGACACTTTGCTACAATGTAAAATAGTGAGTGTACAACTTGTATAACAGTGTAAATTTGCTGTCCCCTCAAAATTACTCAACACACAGCCATTAATGTCTTAACCGCTGGCAACAAAAGTGAGTACACCCCTAAGTGAAAATGTCCAAATTGGGCCCAAAGTGTCAATATTGTGTGCCCACCACTATTTTCCAGCACTGCCTTAACCCTCTTGGGCATGAAGTTCACCAGAGCTTCGCAGGTTGCCCTGGAGTCCTCTCCCTCTCCTCTATGGCAACATCACGGAGCTGGTGGATGTTAGAGACCTTGCACTCCTAAATCTTCTGTTTGAGGATGCCCCACAGATGCTCGATAGGGTTTAGGTCTGGAGACATGCTTGGCCACTCCATCACCTTTAGCCTCAGCTTCTATAGCAAGGCAATGATCGTCTTGCAGGTGTTTGTGGTCATTATCATGTTGAGATACTGCCCTGCGACCCAGTCTCCGAAGGGAGGGGATCATGCTCTGCTTCAGTATGTCACAGTACATGTTGGCATTCATGGTTCCCTCAATGAACTGTAGCTCTCCAGTACTGGCAGCACTTATGCAGCCCCAGACCATGACACTCCCACTACCATGCTTGACTGTAGGCAAGACACACTACAAAAATGGTCTGTAGAAGTTGACCTCATTAATTCCTGGGGAATTAAGAGCAGAAAGCTTTTCAATCCAATAGGTCTCGGCCCTTAAAATAGAATTATCCCAGTCGCCACCCCTAGGGTTAGGGGAGACAACTTCCAATAAAAAAATGAAATTACTGAATTATCAAATCTGTGATGGAAACCTATGTGTCGAGAGACTGGTGTCACAATTTTACCTCCACTGGAATAATAAAGATGATCCTTAATCCAAACTCACGAATGGTCTTGCCTATATAAAATGCATGGCATTGACAAGTCATCAAATAAATCACTCCACGAGTAGCACAATCAGCATATTGTCTCGATTGGAACCATTGACCATTAGGTAGCTATATGCCAGCGCCCTCACGGATCCATGGGCAGCGGCTACATCTACCACAGCGGTAGGTTCCCTTACAGGAGGGAGATAAGTTCTCCGGATCGGGTTGGTAATGGCTGCTAGTCAAGATATCACACAGTGAGGTCGCCCTCCTAAATACCAACTCCGGGGTGGGACATACGTATCTACCCAAGGTATGATCTTCGGCTAAAAGGTGCCAATTATTAGAGATCAGCGAACGTAAAGATCGTTCATGAGCAGAAAAACGAATGATGAATTTCACTGTATTAGTTTCAGTTTTAGAAGTTTTTTTGAATAGGAGTTCAGCTCTGGGTCTTATTCTAGCTTCATTGAAGGCTTTCCTCAACAAAGTTCTAGAATATCCCCTGTCAGATAGTCTGATCTTTTAACATCAAGATTGACGAAAGAAATCTTCTTTAGATGAGCAATGCCTGTGAAGACGCAGGTATTGTGCATATGGTATGCTTCTGATGAGTGGAGCAGGGTGAGAACTTTGGGCATGCAAGATAGTGTTCTCCGAGCTTGGCTTACGATATAAATTAGTAGTGATGTAGCCATTTTCATCAAAACAAATTAGCAACTCCAAAAATGTGATTTCAACAGAATTAATTGTGTGTGTTAAGGGCATCAAGAAACAGCAACAGTTCATCTCTAGACCCGGTCCACACAATCAGGAGATCGTCAATGAACCAAAACCAAAATTGCACATGGTTTCAATAACGCACAAATCTTTCATCGGACATCTATTTTTAGATTAATATATATATATAAAAAAAAAAATTGTATCCCCTCTTTTTCCTTCAATTACATTCCTCGGCTTTGGATTGGATCCTTGTGAATAGGAGCGATTAATCCCCATGTCCAACTTTCCATTTTTTTGGGGGTCTATCTCTCTTGGGCGAGTGTGTGATTCCCTACCCTCCTGTCTTCTGTGTTATATCCACTAGATGGCGCACACAGATATCAGACTTGTGGATGGGCCAACGTTTTTTTTTTTTTTTTTTGTGTTTCACACTAACAAATCGTCGTGCAGTACTGTGCATGTCCACATGCACATTCTGGAGTCGTATCCATTGATGTCATATTGCGGCGCCTTGGCGCACGCTATTGACACCTTAAAGGATAGGAATCAGGTGCACCTTATGGTATTTAAGGGGAACTGATTTTTCAGATGTTCCCTGTGGCAGCTTGCATGACGGTGGAGACTGGAGAGACACTCTGTGGAGTTGATTGACTGGTATGTGTCTTGCTATATGTGTTGGTATGATCTTTATGATGTGTTCCTGTATGAACCACGGTTTAAAGATGTGTTTTTCCACAGATCCTGGTTGATCTGGTGTTTGTCTAAGATCCTGTGTAATACTTCATTGTGAACACTCTTTGAAGCTTGGATCCGTGCTGAGTATATCCAGCCCGCATAATGTGATCTTGACATTATGCTTTGAGACCTCTCAGATAGGTTGGTGTTTTCTTTTGATCACTCTCATTAGGATTCGATCTGCGCTAAGACGTTTCAATCATTCTAACAATAAGCTTTTTTAATGTTCTTTATATATTATATAGAATTCGTATGTGGCTTTCGATGGTTCATTGGACTATCTCCATCTACACCTGACTTCAATATCCACTTGGATAACACACTCTCGCCCCGCCTAATTACATGCTCTATGTAGTGAAGACTCCATAGGTGTGTATCACTAATTGAAATACTTTGATTGTATAGTTTGAATTTAATTACCTGAATTACAATGGTTGTGAGATTTCTCCACTCTATGAACTTTTTAAATATTAGTTTTTTTATTTTTAAAGTATTTTCTTCTCCATGCAACAGTTTCTTTATGTGACTTCACTTTTCCTGGTTCGCCCAGGAGATTGCCAATTTTTTGGGCTGGTGCCGGCTATGTGGGTGAATTTATTTTTCCGCTCCTAAATTAATCATTTCACATGGGCCTAATCCTTAATGTCGAGGGATATACTGAGGGGTATGTTAGATTCTATCTGTATTGATTTAAGATACATGACAGTATACCATGAAGGTTGGTTATTAGTTATGTCTTTCTGTTGCTAATACTGTATATTTGATTCATATGCTTTCTTGTAGATCATTTTCTGACCTAATATACTCCTAAAGAAGGGGGTTACCCCGAAACATGTAGAGTGTGCAACTGGAAGAATAAATCTGTGTGTAACAGCGCAGAATCATTATTATATATATCTGAGTGTCATGGTTATGCAATAGAGTTTGTCGATCAGCTTACCTGTCTCCATGTGTTCATCTCTAGAGACCAGCTGACCCTCACCTGACTGCTTTTGTAACCTCTCCTCTAAGCATGGCCCCATCCCAGGCCCTATCAAGGAACCCTATATTACCTATGCACTGCAAGCCAGCAGTGCTGATCAACCATTGTGTGTTAGCTTTCGTGTGTACTTGCTGTGTTTCCTACGTCTGATTCCAGTTACCGACTTTGGCCTGTTCTTAACTATTCCTGTCTGCTCGTGACCCTGAACTTTTGGCGTGTCCTGACCATCCCTGTTTGCCTGTGACCCTGAACCTTGGCATGAACTCTGTTGTCCTTGTCTGCTTGTGGCCCTGACCTTGGCTTGTCCCTTACTTTCCTTGTTGTTCCAGCCTGCTGCCTCCTTCCTCTTCTCCTGTAGTCTACCGTGAGCATGAGCTGTGAGACCCTGGGGGCCGCGACCTGGAGCCAGACTGCAGCGCAGTCCATCCTTACCACTAAAGGCTCTGGTGAACACCTGCTGGCTCTTAGACTCCACGCCCTGGGGAATCTATGCTCTAGCTCCCAGTGGGATCTGTGTCAGTGATCCAGTAGACCTGCTTCCTGAACCTCCCAGGGTTCAATACGCAGCAGTCAGTCCTAGGGTCCACTACCTAGCGGTGCACTTCTGACTCCTACAGAGTGCATCTGTCACCTAGCCTCAAGGTAACCTGACAGTTTGATCAGCCATGGACCCGGCTGATGTGCCGCTACCCGCAGATGATCCGTTGCAGGGCTTAGTTCACAGACTTGAGACCCAGGAATCGCATCAGACCCAAGTGATTCGATTCCTTCAGGATTTGGCATCCTGTTTTGAACAGGTTCAGGCCTCATTAGGACCCCCGGTTCAACAACCTCAACCGCTATCTGCTGCTGCACCTATCGCACCAGTCGCAGCCATACATTCATTACAACTGCCAGCTCCGGCCTGTTTCTCTGGGGACTCCAAGGCTTGCAGGGGGTTCCTTAGCCAGTGAACGATTCATTTTGAACTTCAGCCCCAAAACTTCCTGTCCGATCGGGTGAAAGTAGCCTATATTATATCCCTTCTGTCCGGCGAGGCGCTAGCTTGGGCTGCCCCTCTGTGGGAACTGAATGATCCATCGGTTTCTAGCCTGTCTTGAAACTTTTTCGGAATATCTTCGAGGAACCGGGTCGTGTCTCCTCAGCGGCTAACGCTCTTTTACGTCTCCGTCAAGTGTCCGCTTCTGTGGGACAGTATACTCTTCAGTTCTGTATCCTCACAGCTGAATTGAGCTGGAATAATGAGGCCCTAGTTGCAACCTTTTTACATGGCCTCTCTGATAGAGTGAAGGATGAATTAGCAGGAAGATCCCTTCCTGCTGATCTGGACGGTGTCATCACCTTGTGTAACCAGATCGATATTCGCTTTTAGGAGAGGGTCCTGGAAAAAAGACGCCAGCACTCCCCGTTAGGCAGCTTGAGCTCCCAGTCCCTTCTCTTCGATCCGAGGAGCGCCCGCTGAGGAACCTATGCAGCTGGGCTGGACCAAGTTGTCTCCTGAAGAACGCACTAGGTGCAGAACTCTGGGCCTGTGCCTCTACTGTGGGGCCAAAGGTAATTTTCGTGACACTTGTTCTCTTCATCCAGAAAAACGATCGGGACTAATACATCTGGAAGGTGGAGTATTAGACCCTGAAGTATCACCTTCACCTTCTCGTCTTCTTCTTCTTTCTGTGTTCCTTCATGTCAGCGCTTCCTCTTGTTCGGTCTCGGCACATCTGGATTCCGGAGCCGCTGGCAATTTCATGGACTGGGGAACTGCGTCTTCCATGAGACTTACCCTTTTGCCCCTTACAATGCCATTGGTGGTCTTGGTGATTGATGGCACTGTTCTCCCAGGGGGCCCTATCCGCTTCCAGACCCTCCCTGTTAGGATGTCGGTAGGGACACTCCACCAGGAGTGGATATCCTTCCTTGTCTTACCTAAGGCTTCGTCTCCTATCATATTAGGTCTTCCTTGGTTACGGCTCCATTCTCCACATGTTGACTGGACTGCTGGACAGATCTTGACTTGGGGTTCCTCCTGTTCCTCCTCCTGTCTACTCAAGGTTACCCCAAAAGAGAATCCTCCTGTTGCCACCATCCCAGTATCTTCTGCTCTTCCCGCTGCGTATAGCGATTTCTGGAATGTCTCCTGCAATAGTTGGGCTGAGGCACTCTCTGGGTCATGTGGCACTCTGGATGAGGAGCCTACCTGTGAACCTGAGCTGATCAGTCACTCCAGTTTCATTGGCCATTTCCCTTTGCCTGTCCCTGGACCCCCTTGGACACACACCCAGGCTGACTCGTCCACCAGTTCCACAGTCGCTACGCCCTGCGATGCAATTCTGGTGGTCGCTGCACCTGGCAATGCTGTTCAGTCGGCCTCTGCACCAATCCAGCCTATGCCCAGTGAGCTTCCTGCTTCTTGTTCAGGACCTTCTGTAACCTGGCCTCACCCTACTGCTACTACGTCCATTCAAACCTGTTTAAGAGGCTCAATCCATCCTTTGGATAGACTGCCTCATTCAGCCAGGTGGGGTTTTCAATCTTTTGTTCAGGGCTCTCTGCATTCTGTTTGTTTCAGCTATCCAGCTTAACTCTTGTGACACGTCACTTTTTAACCAACTTGACCTCAGGGATCCACTGACCTCTACCCAGTCTGATGGTCCTGTGTTGGATGTCCAGCAGATCTTTTAGGGTCTGGGGGGCCCTGCTCAGACTTCTGATCGTCTTCTCGTGCCCTTACCCATTTCTAAAAAGCCTTTAGTCCTCAATAAGTCCTTTCGTCCTCTCCTTACCTTGGTTCCGGTCACGTTTTGGATTCCCGGCTCCGTAAAGGCATTCTTTAGTACCTCGTACATTGGAAAGGGTTTGGTCCTGAGGAGAGGTCTTGGATCACTGCATCTGAGGTCTTTGCTCCTCGTCTATTGAGGAGGTTCCATCTGGAGTTTCCCTTTAAGCCTGGGCACAGGTGGGGGAGGGGGAGGTCTCATAAGAGGTGGGGGGTACTGTCATGGTTATGCAATAGAGTTTGTCGATCAGCTTTCCTGTCTCCATGTGTTCATCTCTAGAGACCAGCTGACCCTCACCTGACTGCTTTTGTAACCTCTCCTCTAAGCATGGCCCCACCCCAGGCCCTATCAGGGAACCCTATATTAACCTGTGCACTGCAAGCCAGCAGTGCTGATCAACCATTGTGTGTTAGCTTTCGTGTGTACTTGCTGTGTTTCCTACGTTTGATTCCAGTTACCGACTTTGGCCTGTTCTTAACTATTCCTGTCTGCTCGTGACCCTGACCTTTGGCGTGTCCCCAACCATCCCTGTTTGCCTGTGACCCTGAACCTTGGCTTGAACTCTGTTGTCCTTGTCTGCTTGTGGCCCCGACCTTGGCTTGTCCCTTACTTTCCTTGTTGTTCCAGCCTGCTGCCTCCTTCCACTTCTCCTGTAGTCTACCGTGAGCTGTGAGACCCTGGGGGCCGCGACCTGGAGCCAGACTGCAGCGCAGTCCATCCTTACCACTAAATGCTCTGGTGAACACCTGCTGGCTCTTAGACTCCGCGCCCTGGGGAATCTATGCTCTAGCTCCCAGTGGGATCTGTGTCAGTGATCCAGTAGACCTGCCTCCTGAACCTCCCAGGGTTCAATCCGCAGCAGTCAGTCCTAGGGTCCACTACCTAGCGGTGCACTTCTGACTCCTACAGAGTGCATCTGTCACCTAGCCTCAAGGTGACCTGACACTGAGTTCTTCCAAATTATGTCAGACAAGTTGATGCTCCATGATTAGCAGCATCCAATGTATATTATCTACTATTGAAGGCTTTTTATGATGTGTATATTTATGCATAATAAATGTATATAATTTTGTAAATTGACTACTGTAAGTTCATATCGTACCACGAGAGTCCATGTTGCCTCCACAACTATCCAAATTTCTATCTAGTAATAGGGCGAAGGTACATCAATTTTTTCATATCAAGTAGCGTTTTCATAAGTTTCAGGGTCTTGGCAATCTTCTTATAGCCTAGGCCATCTTTATGTAGAGCAACAATTCTTTTTTTCAGATCCTCAGAATTCTTTGCCATGAGGTGCCATGTTGAACTTCCAGTGACCAGTATGAAAGAGTGAGAGCGATAAGACAAAATTTAACACACCTGCTCCCCATTCACACCTGAGTCCTTGTAACACAAACGAATCACATGACACCAGGGAGGGAAAATGGCTAATTGGGCCCAATTTGGACATTTTCACTTATTGGTGTACTCACTTTTGATGCCAGCAGTTTAGACATTAATGGCTGTGTGTTGAGTTATTTTGAGGGGACAGCAAATTTACACTTTTATACAAGCTGTACACTCACTACTTTACATTGTAGCAAAGTGTCATTTCTTCAGTGTTGTCACATGAAAAGATATAATAATTTTTTTACAAAAATGTAAGGGGTGTACTCACTTTTGTGAGATACTGTACATGTCAGATTACCAATACGGCAATGTAGGAACACAAAATGCCCATCAGTGTCAATTAGCCTGTCAAATTCTTGGAAGTCCAGTGCAGCGTGTACCAGCACACTGACACCTTGTGAGTATGACATGTGCATTGAATGATATGCCCACCCCACCCAAGAGTAACCGAATCACTTCACTGAATCAACAGTTAGGTGAGTTTCTTGGTAACAAAGAATGGCAGTGAAACTTTTTAAGACACATAGAAATCATGGTTCATTTGAGAGGAGAGTGGATACCTCTAATGTTCCAAGAGACGCCACCATGGGGAAGAGGGAGCTTCTAATTCCATCTGGTGTACCCAAAGAGATTGTTCATGATCAGGCACATGCCACTCGACACTCGCTGAGACGACCAGCTACCTCGGTAATTTATCTGATGCAGCCTGCCTCAGGTAGGTGTAGTAAGCTGGCATCAATAAAAAGTAACAGTAAGGTAGAGCTGTGCTGTCTCCGTAAATGTTGCTGCTGGCTCTGTGCCAGTATAGAAAAAAGTGCTGAACAAAAACGTAAAACGAAAAAGATCTTTCCTGAGCAATCGCTACCAACAGGGCAGCTCAAGAGTTCAAGTTCGCATCCACGAACAAGAACGCAAACATCTTTTAAAGTTCCCTCGATCAAGCAATAACTTTGTGTAGCTCACATCTTCATTTGTAATATTATGTCCCCCAACCAGAGAACATTATACCATAGAAAAATAAGAGTAAATGCATTGAACAGTAAAGATGAGGAACAACTCGTTACAGGGCATCATACCAGTAGCATATGCATCAATCTCCATCTGCCCCCTCCTAACGGTGTCGGAGGGCCTGCTCATTGTGATCCAACCAGGCTATCGCCTCCTTAGGAGATTTAAAGAATTGCACTTGGCCTTTTGCTGTGACTCTAAGTTTTGCCGTATAAAGCTTGGAGTAGGGCAGTTGTAAAAGCCGTAATCTTCTTTTAAAGCGTAACTCCACTTTGTTGAGGAAAAAAAGCATTCCCCCTGGGTGATCTATGTACATTGCAAGGATTATAACAACCTTTGTTGCAGATTCCTACCGTTTGTTATTTTGAAAAAATCCATGTGTGTGTGTTTGTGCCTCTGGGCTGAGTAGGTCTAATGGGGGTGGTTTCATAATTATCTGTCAGCTGTGGCAGCTGCAGGGCACTAATGAGGAAAGCTGCTTGGCCTGCATTCCTTTAGCCGTGTACTTATTGGAAATATCCCACCAAAAATTACATTTTTGTTGCAGGGGATGCCTGAAATCTGACTTACTTGTATCTTAGGCAGACTTCTGGGAAAATTGGTGAGCCAATCACACAAGCAGGAAATGATGTTTCTGGGAGTGGTCAGTACACATTCTGTGTACAGAACAACTCCATGTAGCCATATTGCTTTGCATTTATAGAAAATTAGAGCGGCTAAAGATTGAAAAGGGAAGGTAATTTTTAATAACATTCAATTACAATATGATTTGTATCGCAATTGTACACGCTATATTATTTTTTCTTTATTTGCCATTTTTTCCCCCACGAAAGTGGAGTTACCCTTTAACATCAGTAAATATGGCTCTGTGTCTTTGCACTTCTGCCGAAAAATCCGGATAAAAAAGATACGGCCTCCCGGTTCCGGTAATGGAGCAATTTCGCCAGCACGGGCCTGGGGGGCCTCCCAGTGGGATTGTGATGGGACTCTATGAGCCCTTTCCACTGCAAAGAGGGAGAAGGCCTTCTTCCCAAATAGCTTAAGGAGCCAATTCTCCACAAAGGCCGTGGGGTCCCTACCCTCAGAATGCTCAGGTAGGCCCACAATGTGCACATTATTTAGTTAGAGATGATTCTCCATATCCTATGCCCTGTCATTTGTCTCTTTCACCAGCTGAAGGGACGATTTAGTATCCCGGGCCAGCGGGTGCAGCTGGTCTTCCATATCACTGCCCCGGCTTTCCACTGCTGTGGTTCTCTCTTGTATATTTTGTAAATCCTGGCGCAACAAGGATACATCTTCCCTCAGTCCAAACTGATCCTTCAGTGTGTTTACTGAGGCAGTTCACTGCTCTAAGGATGTCTGCAAGCGTGGGCTGCTCCTGGTCAGGCACCTCTAGTTCCTGCAGCACCTGGGAGTGTGAATTTGCAGACTCAGTCCCCTCCATCTCTAGTGACAAGCCAGCCTGCTCCTGCTGTCATCTCCTCAGGCTGAGCTATCTCCACTGCCTCCCACTGCTCTGCCTCTGATGAGCCCGCTAGCTTCTGGGCATAGTATAAGATGTCCCTGGGGGGGAACCTTACCCGACATTCGTGGTGGTTTAAACGATTGAGGCCCTGTGTCCTTTGGTTTTTTTCCCCCTTTTGTTCCCTTCTGCTGGGCCATGACAGCGACCTCTTGAAAGTTCACGGGTGAGGACTCGGACAGCTTGGAACGGGTCATACCCCTGGTACAGAGGGCCGGCGGTGGTTTCACCTTGTGCTCTAAGTCGGTAGCCAGCTAGATATCCCAGTGTAGTGGCGGTAAAAACGCTGGGGAGGATCAATCACAGATCACCTGTGGGAGCTGTGGGAGAAGCGTCCTCTCACATGGCTGTCCTGGCCACGCACCCCCTCTGCTTGAATACTTAAAATAGATTTTCCAAATAAGTAGTTGCTCTGGCACCTCTGGACTTGCCACTCCAGGGGCAAAAGCACCACAGTCTTTGCCCTGGCCAGACAAATGCAACACCATCCCTATCATTAAAGCATTAGTACTTAGGGAGAGCACTGCCTTCAGCCAAAGACAAGCCTGTTGCACCAGGCCAGATTCAACTCAGGAGGAAAAAAAGAGCCCCCTCACGGCACCCACCTTAATACACTAGGAAATTACTAACCGGCACCACCATCCAACAAGGGGACCAGCTTTCTTCCCCTAGAAAACTGATAAGAACAGACACTTCACTTGATCTTAGCTAAAAGGCCGAAAAGCAATTGAAGATGGACTGCTCTTACACTTGCCCATTGTCCAACTTGAATATTCAACTGTAAAATTATATGAGCAAATTGTTCTCTGTGTACACTCTTTAACAGATGTACTATGCTTATGTAGATCAGCTTAAAGCTTTTATTATAATAGTCAGATGCTGGCACCAAAATTTATTGGACCATTTTACAACTATTCAGTATGGGTCTGTTTGTGTAGTAATGGATGTGAATTGTTTGATACTACATTACTTTTTGATTGCTGCCAGTAAAAAATTAAAACTGCCAATAACTGATGGACAACTTCTCACACCCCAAGGGACTGACAGACACCCCTTACACCTAATGGGACTGGCAGACATGGGGACACTAGACATGTGCATTCGTTTTCGTCCGAATGCATTTTCGTCCGAATTTCAGGTCTTTTCGTTATCGTTTAACAAACGATAACGAAAGTGCAGAATCCGAAAAACGAAAGATCCGACATAAACAAATGTTTTATTTTCGTTTTCGTTACTACAACAGTTCGATATAGATAGGAGATTCGACATGATGATGACAATAACAATCTGTCCATCAAACCTGTGGTCGAATGTGCCTAACCTTAACTCTATTAGTCCAAGATTATTCGACGTAGGGAGAAAAGATTCGACGTAGGGAGAAAAGATAAATAAAAATAATGATGATAAATGTTATTGGCTGATTGTAACCAAAGAGGAGGAGCAGTAAAATAGCTAGAACTAAGTACACACGTACTTTGGCTTATGGTGTCTGTTGAAAGTTCTAAGAATATTCGATGGAGCAGGTAAACTATACGGCGTCGTACAGTTTAGCTGCTCCGTCGAATCTTCTTTGAATATTTGACAGACACCATAAGCCTTTAATGACAGATTCGACCTTGATTTGGATTTTCGGACGAATGCAATTTTTAACGAAAAACTAAATAAATAAAAACGAATTTCGGGAGTAACTAAATTTTATTTTTTGGACGAAAACGAAATTCCGAAACGAAATATTTCAGTGTGCACATGTCTAGGGGACACTAGCTTACACCCTCTTTGAATACTGACTGATACCTTCCCAAACCTTCAGGACAAATGCATCTGCCAGTATTGACAAGAACCTTGACCCCTATATTGGCTGACAGCCAGCCAAACGAAATGGTACCCACCCTTTCTCCCCTGAATGATGCCATAGTGTCACTGAGTGCATTCTTGCTGTTCCCTTTAATAAGCAGCTTATGAGAAACAATTGTCTCTTCAGTGTTGATCATTAAAGCTGGTGAGTGAAAATACTAATTAAGATTCATCAGACTGTCAAAAGATTAGTGACATGCATTGTCTGAAAAGCTGCTACAGTTTTTTTTATTTTTTTTATTTGATAAATGTTATTTTTTCACTGTATTGAATAAATATATATTTCCTTATCATGCACTGAGCAAGTAATAATTATTTACCAATACCTTGCTAAGAACCTTGTAAGCGAACAGTCACAATTGGTCTATAAATTCAAGAAAAAATCTGGCAAGGAAATGTATACCCAGTTTGATGAAACCCTTTCAAGGATAGCGACATCCTCTGCACCCCGGGCAGATGGACAAATGGGCAAACCCACCCCTCTGGACCGAAGGTCGCATACTGTACTCAGACTATGTGTATCATCACCAGGGACCACATCACACTCTGTACACCAAATGGCATCTCATAAAAATCAAATGGCATTTACCAGTTTATATATTATTTGTATTTTACTTATTCAGAATAACCCAGTATATACAGTGGCTTGCGAAAGTATTCGGCCCCCTTGAACTTTTCAACCTTTTGCCACATTTCAGGCTTCAAACATAAAGATATAAAATTTTAATTTTTTGTGAAGAATCACCAACAAGTGGGACACTATTGTGAAGTGGAACGAAATCTATTGGATATTTTAAACTTTTTTAGCAATTAAAAAACTGAAAAGTGGTGCGTGCAAAATTATTCGGCCCCTTTACTTTCAGTGCAGCAAACTCACTCCAGAAGTTCAGCGAGGATCTCTGAATGATCCAATGTTGTCCTAAATGACTGATGGTGATAAATAGAATCCACCTGTGTGTAATCAAGTCTCTGTATAAATGCACCTGCTCTGTGATAGTCTCAGGGTTCTGTTGAAAGCGCAGAGAGCATCATGAAGACCAAGGAACACACCAGGCAGGTCCGTAATACTGTTGTGGAGAAGTTTAAAGCCGGATTTGGATACAAAAAGATTTCCCAAGCTTTAAACATCCCAAGGAGCACTGTGCAAGCGATCATTTTGAAATGGAAGGAGTATCAGACCACTGCAAATCTACCAAGACCTGGCTGTCCCTCTAAACTTTCAGCTCAGACAAGGAGAAGACTGATCAGAGATGCAGCCAAGAGGCCCATGATCACTCTGGATGAACTGTAGAGAACTACAGCTGAGGTGGGAGAGTCTGTCCATAGGACAACAATCAGTCGTACACTGCACAAATCTGGCCTTTATGGAAGAGTGGCAAGAAGAAAGCCATTTCTCAAAGATATCCATAAAAAGTCTCCTCTAAAGTTTGCCACAAGCCACCTGGGAGACACACCAAACATGTGGAAGAAGGTGCTCTGGTCCGATGAAACCAAAATCGAACTTTTTGGCCACAATGCAAAACGATATGTTTGGCGTAAAAGCAACACAGCTCATCACACAACACACCATCCCCACCGTGAAACATGGTGGTGGCAGCATCATGGTTTGGGCCTGCTTTTCTTCAGCAGGGACAGGGAAGATGGTTAAAATTGAGGGGAAGATGGATGCAGCCAAATACAGGACCATTCTGGATGAAAACCTGTTGGAGTCTGCAAAAGACCTGAAACTGGGACGGAGATTTATCTTCCAACAAGACAATGATCCCAAACATACAGCAAAATCTACAAAGGAATGGTTCACAAATAAACGTATCCAGGTGTTAGAATGGCCAAGTCAAAGTCCAGACCTGAATCCAATCGAGAATCTGTGGAAAGAGCTGAAAACTGCTGTTCACAAACGCTCTCCATCCAACCTCACTGAGCGCGAGCTGTTTTGCAAGGAAGAATGGGCAAGAATTTCAGTCTCTCGATGTGCAAAACTGATAGACACATACCCCAAGCGACTTGCAGCTGTAATCGCAGCAAAAGGTGGCTCTACAAAGTATTAACGCAAGGGGGCCGAATAATTTTGCACGCCCCACTTTTCATTTTTTTTATTAGTTAAAAAAGTTTCAAAAATCCAAAAGATTTCGTTCCACTTCACAATTGTGTCCCACTTGTTGGTGATTCTTCACAAAAAATAAAAATTTTATATCTTTATGTTTGAAGCCTGAAATGTGGCAAAAGGTTGAAAAGTTCAAGGGGGCTGAATACTTTCGCAAGCCACTGTACATTATATATTGGCATGTTTCAATGAACCAGCACACTTTAGTTCATTTTTTAATTTGAAAGGGGCACTATAAATATATAATTTTAGTTTTATGCTATGCTAGGATTTTTCTTTAGATGCACATTTTTCATATAAGATGTTTTATCCTTCTCATTTAATTTTCCAACGTGTTGTATTTTCTGTAGGAAACTCAGTAAGTATGCCTCTTTACTGCTTGCACAGGGAAAGGTCTCTGCTGCAGAGCTTTTTCATATGTGGGATTTCAGATATTGATAACTAATGCCACAGAGTTGCAATGAGTGGTTAGTGCAGCGGTAAGTAGAGCAGGATATGTAGGTAGAGCAGGAGAACATCTTTAAAGTAGAACTATAGACAAAACTTTTTTCATTTTCATTCTGGATGGAAGGGAGCATTATAAACCCTGTACGGTTGTTTTTTTTGCCATCTGTGCCCCATTGGGGAGCTTTATCTTCACTTCCTGTACCTCAGCCAAAACAGGAAGTGAAATAAAATCCCTACAAATTAAGGGGATGTCCTGGGACACCCCAGGTAACCACAACTAGTGTCCCCATTGGATGATTTTCCCTCTATTCATTTTTTGGGGACAACCCAAAATTTGGGATTTTCTTTTACTTTCACTTTCAATGACAATGTTAAACAGGACAAATAGAAAGGGTGCATTTCCCTAACTGGGAGACAGACAGCAATAAAAGCTGACATGTTTTCTAACCCTTCTCCAGTTCATCCAAAACTAAAAACCCTCGGGACACAGCCCATCCCCGATCAGGGTAAAGAGACAAAAAAAATGGCTCTTTACCACATGATCGGCTGTGTCCAATCTCAGCCGGTCACATGTGTTGTGCTTGTAATCGCTGCTCAAGCGAGCCCCCAGGGGAGCGCAGCGTGGCAATAGGGGGTGAGGCGTGTCCCTCGGACACAGCCCATCTTTGATCAGGGTAAAGAGCCAATAAAATTGTCTCTTTCCCATGTAATGGCTGTGTCCAATCACAGCCAGTCACAAATGTCAACAAATGGCTGTAGTGCCATTTCTGGGTTCTCCTCCTCAGTATGTGAGGAGGAGACCTGGAAAAAAATGTTTCAGCAATAAAGCAATGTGGCCCGATTGCCCCCCAAATGTCACCAGCCCACCAGAGTACCTGTCACCAGCCCCACAGTACCATGTCACCAGCCCCAGAGTACCGTGTCACCAACATCAGAGTACCGTGTCACCAGCATCAGAGTACCCTGTCATCAGAGTACCTGTAACCAGCCCATCTGAGTACCCGTCACCAGCTCTTTAGAGTACCCAAGTACCTGTCTAGCCCATCAGAATACCCAAGTACCTGTCACCAGCTCATCAGAGTACCCAAGTACCTGTCACCAGCCCATGCCTCATAAAATATACGTTGGGGTGTTTGCTTTTCAAAATGGGGTTATTTTGTGGGTGTTTCCATCGTCCTGGTGCTCCAGGACCTTCAAAAGTGTGATAGGTCTTCAGGAAACTAAATGTGTAATTTTTGCTCCTAGAACGCCTTAAGGTGTTCCCTGCATGTTGGGCCTCTCTATGTGGCTAGGCTGTGTAAAAGTCTCACACATGTGGTATCGTCATACTCAGGAGGAGTAGCAGAATGTATTTTGGGGTGTATTTTTTGCTCTGTACATGCTTTGTGTTAGAAAAATCTTATAAATTTACAACTTTGTGTAAAAAAAAAAAAAAAAAAAAAAAAAAAAAAAAAAAGCTTCATTTTCTTTCCAACTTTTCCAAAAACTTTTGGAAAAAAACGAACCATTCAAAAGACTCATTAGGCCTCAAAGAATATACCTTGGGATGCGGAGACAAAGGGGGTGCTGCAGCTGCACAGAGAGGCACAGGATCTGTAGGAAGAGGAGCGGAAATGAGCCTCTCCGCAGCTGCATGGAGAAGGAGCTCTGTTCTCTCTGATGCCGACTGCTAAGACAAGGTGGGGCGGAGACCAAGGGGATGTTGCAGCTGCACGAGAGGTGCAAGGAGCCACATGAAATGGCCTGGAGGGCCGGATTCAGCCCACGGGCCTTGTGTTTGACACATGTGGTGTAGAAGAAAAAAAAATAAAAAAGGTAATGTGACCTCTCATCACTAAAGAAGGCTATGAACAAAAATTTAATAATTGCTCCTGCTAATTACTTGGTGAGTCTGATCTGCAATGAGCATATGTGCATTTTTGGTATTGGAACACTAGATGAGAATATTTTACTATATATTAATGTAATCTTTAACAAACAAAAAAAATCATATGATGCAGTCTACATATTATATTTTGTCAAGGGTTTACATAGTTTTCATATGATTATTTATTACTAGCAAATGCAAACACATAACTACATAGCAAAAAATCCCATAACTCAAGCCTATTACGGAAAATACACTGGATACAAAGAACTTTAAATAGCCACAAGCAAGTATTGTGCATTCATTTTGAAATTGAATTAGTAATAAAATGCCAACTTTCCCTCCACACTGGTGTGACCAACTACTGGAATATTTTTAACTTTCAGGATGTAAATTCACAATTGCTAAAACATAGAATTTCCTAATCTCAGTGGAAAATTTAATTCTTATTATTTAACACCACTGGCATTGCTACCTTAAAATAAGAATGCTCTAAACAACTATGGTTTAACCACTTGAGCCCCGGACCATTATGCTGCCTAAGGACCAGAGGTCTTTTTCCAATTTGGCACTGCGTCGCTTTAACTGCTAATTGCGCGGTCATGCAATGCTGTACCCAAACGAAATTTGCGTCCTTTTCTTCCCACAAATAGAGCTTTCTTTTGATGGTATTTGATCACCTCTGCGGTTTTTATTTTTTGCGCTATAAATGGAAAAAGACCGAAAATTTTGAAAAAAAATGATATTTTCTACTTTTTGTTATAAAAAAAATCCAATAAACTCAATTTTAGTCATACATTTAGGCCAAAATGTATTCGGCCACATGTTTTTGGTAAAAAAAAATGTCAATAAGCGTATATTTATTGGTTTGCGCAAAAGTTATAGCGTCTACAAACTAGGGTACATTTTCTGTAATTTACACAGCTTTTAGTTTATGACTGCCTATGTCATTTCTTGAGGTGCTAAAATGGCAGGGCAGTACAAAACCCCCCCAAATGACCCCATTGTGGAAAGTAGACACCCCAAGGAAATTGCTGAGAGGCATGTTGAACCCATTGAATATTTATTTTTTTTGTCCCAAGTGATTGAATAATGACAAAAAAAAAAAAAAAAAAAATATTTACAAAAAGTTGTCACTAAATGATATATTGCTCACACAGGCCATGGGCCTATGTGGAATTGCACCCCAAAATACATTCTGCTGCTTCTCCTGAATATGGGGATACCACATGTGTGGGACTTTTTGGGAGCCTAGCCGCGTACGGGGCCCCGAAATCCAATCACCGCCTTCAGGATTTCTAAGGGCGTAAATTTATGATTTCACTCTTTACTGCCTATCACAGTTTCGGAGGCCATGGAATGCCCAGGTGGCACAAAACCCCCCCAAATGACCCCATTTTGGAAAGTAGACACCCCAAGCTATTTGCAGAGAGGCATATTGAGTCCATGGAATATTTTATATTTTGACACAAGTTGCGGGAAAGTGACACTTTTTTTTTTTTATTTTTTTGCACAAAGTTGTCACTAAATGATATATTGCTCACACAGGCCATGGGCATATGTGGAATTGCACCCCAAAATACATTTAGCTACTTCTCCTGAGTACGGGGATACCACATGTGTGGGGCTTTTTGGGAGCCTAGCCGTGTACGGGACCCCGAAAACCAATCACCGCCTTCAGGATTTCTAAGGGTGAAAATTTTTGATTTCACTCTTCACTGCCTATCACAGTTTCGGAGGCCATGGAATGCCCAGGTGGCACAAACCCCCCCCAAATGACCCCATTTTGGAAAGTAGACACCCCAAGCTATTTGCTGAGAGGCATGGTGAGTATTTTGCAGCTCTCATTTGTTTTGAAAATGAAGAAAGACAAGAAAACTTTTTTTTTTCTTTTTTTCAATTTTCAAAACTTTGTGACAAAAAGTGAGGTCTGCAAAATACTCACTATACCTCTCATCAAATAGCTTGGGGTGTCTACTTTCCAAAATGGGGTCATTTGGGGGGGGGGTTTGTGCCACCTGGGCATTCCATGGTCTCCGAAACTGTGATAAGCAGTCAAGAGAGAAATCAAAAATTCACGCCCTTAGAAAGCCTGAAGGCGGTGCTTGGTTTTCGGGGTTCCGTACGCGGCTAGGCTCCCAAAAAGTCTCACACATGTGGTATCCCCGTACTCAGGAGAAGCAGCAGAATGTATTTTGGGGTATAATTTCACATATTCCCATAGCATGTTTGAGCAATATATCATTTAGTGACAATTTTGTGCAAAAAAAAAAAAAAATTGTCTCTTTCCCGCAACTTGTGTCGCAATATAAAATATTCCATGGACTCGACATGCCTCTCAGCAAATAGCTTGGGGTGTCTACTTTCCAAAATGGGGTCATTTGGGGGGGGTTTTGAACTGTCCTGGCATTTTATGCACAACATTTAGAAGCTTATGTCACACATCACCCACTCTTCTAACCACTTGAAGACAAAGCCCTTTCTGACACTTATTGTTTACATGAAAGTTTTTTTTTTTTGCAAGAAAATTACTTTGAACCCCCAAACATTATATATTTTTTTTAAAGCAAATGCCCTACAGATTAAAATGGTGGGTGTTTCATTTTTTTTTTTCACACAGTATTTGCGCAGCGATTTTTCAAACGCATTTTTTGGGGAATAAACACACTTTTTTAAATTTTAATGCACTAAAACACACTATATTGCCCAAATGTTTGATGAAATAAAAAAGATGATCTTAGGCCGAGTACATGGATACCAAACATGACATGCTTTACAATTGCGCACAAACGTGCAGTGGCAACAAAATAAATACATTTTTAAAAGCCTTTAAAAGCCTTTACAGGTTACCACTTTAGATTTACAGAGGAGGTCTACTGCAAAAATTACTGCCCTCGATCTAACCTTCGCGGTGATACCTCACATGCATGGTGCAATTGCTGTTTACATTTGACGCCAGACCGCCGCTTGCGTTCGCCTTAGTGCGAGAGCAGGGGGCGACAGGGGTGCTTTTTTTTTTTTTTTTTTTTTTTTTTTCTTTATTTTTTTTTCTTTATTATTTTTTTGCTTTTTTATCTTATTTTTAAACTGTTCCTTTCATTTTTATTTTTTTTTAATCATTTTTATTGTTATCTCGGGGAATGTAAATATCCCCTATGATAGCAATAGGTAGTGACAGGTACTCTTTTTTGAAAAAATTAGACCCTAGATCTCTCCTCTGCCCTCAAAGCATCTGACCACACCAAGATCGGTGTGATAACATGCTTCCCCAATTTCCCAATGGCGCTATTTACATCCAGCGAAATCTAAGTCATAAAATGCTCGTAGCTTCCGGTTTCTTAGGCCATAGAGATGTTTGGAGCCACTCTGGTCTCTGATCAGCTCTATGGTCAGCTGGCTGAATCACCGGCTGCATTCTCAGGTTCCCTGTTGAGACAGGAGAGCCAGAGAAAAACACGGAAGACGGTGGGGGGGGGGGCATTCCCTCCCACGGCTTGTAAAAGCAGTCTAGAGGCTAATTAGCCGCTAGGATTGCTTTTACATGAAAGCCGACCGCTGGCTGAAAAGAATGATACCAAGATGATACCTAAACCTGCAGGCATCATTCTGGTATAACCACTCAAAGTTGTGAATGGCGTACCTGAAGACAAAAAAATGGTTAACAATAAAGCACAGTAAACGGTAAAGTATAAAAAATTGCATACCTGAAAAGCAAACATGATAAAACATAATAACAATAAAAACATTGCAGAATAGAATACAGTAAAAAAGAGCAGAACAATAGAGAGAATAGAGAGAGAGAGAGAACAATAAAACGACAACTATTTTTTTTTATTTTATATATATATATTTTTTTTTTTTACACTTTTTTTGTAACTAACTTTTATAACTGTAACCGGTTCCAGGTTCGGGTCTCTCAAAATGCGATGGCATCTTGGGAGACCCTGTGAAAGTGTGCCTAGTCTGTGCAATGCTGTACCCTACGCTAATACTCAACTAGTGCATGGTAGCGTTCAAAACATTCACCAATGCAAAGACCAGGATTGTCAGGACAGGAGGGACAATAATAGCGGGTGTCACGCCTATATCCGCGCTAGCTGCAGACACAATATCTTTTTTGGGGGCGTTCGCTGGGTAGGGGTACTCGGGAGGACATAAAGAAAATGCCTCTCATGCAGCCGACTGCATTTGGTTGGGGATGTGAATGGGGGAAGTACGGGTGCTGCAGAAGCGGTGGGTTCCCAATTAGGATTGGCGAATGCAGTAGGAAGGGCACTATGGGCACGACGGGCCTGTGTTTGTCTTTCTGGTGGCAGCGGGACACTACTTGTGCTTGCCACCTCACCAGCTTGAACTGCACTTATGGGACTCGCCACGTCACCAAGTGTTACTGCAGTGCTGGTTTGACTACGACCGGGGTGTACTAGGCCGCTGGCGCTTGCCAGTTCACCAAAACGCTACCAAAAAATCTGTTAGCGATCGCAGGGATCAGGCCTGACTCTGCGAACGCTGCAGTTATGCGTTTTAGTCTTTTGTAAGTGACAGTGATCGATCGATACTGCACTTGGGTGGGCTGGGCTGGGCCGGGCGGAGGGGCAAAACGCAGGTGCTAGCAGGTATCTGGGCTGATCCCACTAACACTGCGTTTGTGAGAACCCTAAACTGCTGGGGATGCTAGTATAGATCTGATCGGATCAGATATTGATCCGTTCAGATACTATACCACTAAGGGTGGTGTACGGTGCGTGCGTGGGTGTTAGCGGTACTGGCGCTAAGCTGACGCTGCCTGGGGCTGGTGCTTACCAGTTCACCAAAATACTACCAAAAAAACTGTTAGCGATCGCAGGGATCAGGCCTGACTCTGCGAACGCTGCAGTTATGCATTTAGTCTTTTGTAAGTGACAGTGATCGATACTGCACTTGGGTGGGCTGGGCTGGGCCGGGCGGAGGGGCAAAACGCAGGTGCTAGCAGGTATCTGGGCTGATCCCGCTAACACTGCGTTTTTGGGAACCCTAAACTGCTGGGGACGCTAGTATAGATCTGATCGGATCAGATATTGATGCGTTCAGATACTATACCACTAAGGGAGGTGTATGCTGCGTGCGTCAGTGTTAGCGGTACTGGCGCTAATCTGACGCTGCCTGGGGCGATGCATATCACCGCCGGGCGATCAGGGGGCTAAACCTTTATTCGGTAATAAACGGCGGGTGCCCTGACACTATAAAAAATAAACAAACTAACCAGCGTCAACCGTAACGGTTATACGGTGATCAGTGGTGAAAGGGTTAACTAGGGGGCAATCAAGGGGTTAAAACATTTATTCGGTAGTATATGGGGGTCCCTGACGCTATAAAACGCTGACGGCGAACCTAAATATTTATGTCCCTAACTAGCGTCACCAGCGACACTAATACAGCGATCAGAAAAATGATCGCTTAGTGACACTGGTGACAGGGGGTGATCAAGGGGTTAAAACTTTATTAGGGGGGGTTAGGGGGGTACCCTAGACCTAAAGGGGGGTAATACTCACTGTCCCAACACTAACTGTCACAAACTGACACCAATGCAGTAATCAGAAAAAAAAAAAAAAAAAAAAAAAAAACTGCTGGTGTCAGTTTGTGACAGGGGGGGGGGGTGATTGGGGGGGGATCGGGGGGCGATCGGGGGGGGGATCGGGGTGTTTTGTGTGCCTGGCATGTTCTACTGTGTGTGTGTGTGTTGGTGCACTCACATTGATGTCTTCTCTCCTCGGGCCGGAACGGAAATTACCGACCCGAGGGGAGATGACATCATTTCCTTTGCTGCTGTTTAGCATACAGCAGCAAAGGAATGATTCGATTGGCCGGCGGCGATCGCGAGGGGGGGGGCACGAACGGATGGTCTCCCCCTCAACACCGATCGCCGCTGGACAAACGGCGACCGCCTCGGGCACCGGGGGGGGGTCCGATCGGACCCCCCACCCGCGGAAGGCAAATCACGTACACTGTACGTGATTTTGCCTGTCCGTGCCACTTTGCCGACGTACATCGGCGTGAGGCGGTCGTCAAGTGGTTAAATATGTTATTTATTGAGTGTGTACTTTTTAAAGAGTGTGCACAACGACCTTCATAGCAGGATCACTAGGTATTATTGATTGAAGGCAACAGATTTAAAAGTGTAGCCGCTTGATATAAGTGGGTTCTTTTTTTGCCCAAGACTCTGAATTGCTTCATCCCCTCTGACACACTTGGTTAGGTAATGAGACGCTGCAAAGACCTATGTGAGCTCAAGTACAGGGGCGGACTGACCATTGAGCGACTCGGGCACTGCCCGGGGGCCCTGGGCCACTAGGGGGCCCCATCATGGTTGCCAGCCTCAGTAAAACCAGGGACAGTATGTATAAATCTGTTTTTTTTACATCTGTCTGTGTGTACATGTATGTGTATACTGTGTGATTGTATACTGTGTGTTTGTATACTGTGTGGCCCCATAATCTCTGATTGCCTGGGGGCCCCATAATCTCCTATTGCCCAAGGGCCCCATGAGTTATCAGTCTGCCCCTGCTCAAGTATTAGTATGCTACTCACAACTACTGGATATTAGCGTATCAGGAAATAGACACCGACTACCTAATTGTAAATAAAGTAAGTGTATTGTAACAAGGCAAAGTAAAAAGTGGAAATGCACAAATACAGTATCAATGAACAGGTAAAATGATCTGTTTGCATGCACTAAACTAATTGATGTGGTTACTAGGTTATAGCATATTAGTTTGTTTAAACTACAGCAGTACTAAAGCAGGACTAACCCAACAATAGCAGAATCAATGATGAACAGTATTAACAGTGAGCAGCATAAGCAATGAATAAGATCATACCCCTAGGAGGCAGTTGCAGCCTGACCTGCAAATTTCTGCCAGCTAAACAGTGGGGCCCAGTCTGTACAATGGTGCACTAAATTACCATCCAAAAAGCCTATAGGTGTTTCTACCTCCCACTGTATCCTGTGATCGTAACGTAAGTGCTGAGGCTGAGGAAGCTGAAGCCTTGTCCAAGTCAAACCATGAAAGAAAGCAGGCACCATGTTGTGTGTGATCTCTGCAAACATGGGCTTTATTCAGTAGGTATGCATGGTAACAAAATCTCAAAAAACTGTAAATCAATCTGCGCAGTGTAATTTTTGGGGGATTGTAGCTCCACAGGACCAAGTGCAAAGCCGGTAAACTTTAAACAAAAAGACTTTTATTTTCAGCAAGCAAATCAAAATAAGGCTTCCAGCAGCACACAAGCGAAAATACAAAATAAAGTCCACTTATCTTCAGCACAAAGTAAAAGTAAAAAGGTACCTACAGTTCGTGGATGGGTCTTTATCCCAAGGTTTTAACAGTCCTTGTTAATTATTTTTAGCAGCCCCCAGCAAACTCACGGCTCTCCAAGACAGGTGTATTCACCAATTCCGCCTCACCACCACTCCTAGCACTACTTCCTGTCTTTAAGAGCTGCTTCCTGGAGGCTCTTAACCCTATGTGTGCTGGAATCCCTGTAGTCAGGGGTGGAGGCTCTTTCCCACCCGAATATCACTTCAGAGCCTCCGAAAAAAACCATGGATTTTGTTGTCGGAATGTGAGATCGTGTGTACGCGGCATTACGCTTTTAGGACAATTTACCTTTACTTCACACATTAGGTTTTTGTCATAGTGAATAATACCAGTTTGAAACTGACAGCTGCCACTTAGCATTCATGCACATCTTGGAAATAACTGTCACCGTGCACTTCTAAACCTACTTGTCATTCCAGATTTCTTCATAAATATTAACATACAGAGCTCCCAGTTGGGTTATATGCTTACCATGTCAGACAGCTTTCAACCACAAGGGAACGCTCACTGATAGGTTCATGTACTTTGGCTGTGAGGACAAGTGCCTAAATTAAATCACTGGAACAGGGAACACAATGTTTCTGTCACAATCTGATCTGAAATCCTAAATAACCCAAATAGAAAAACAGCGTGCATTGAATATTTATATGGAGCTTGAAACTGGATACTATAGGTTACATGCAAACCATTTATGCTAAAGCAGAGTACTATATTTCGGACATTTAGAATTTTGTTCCTTCATAAAATACAGTACTTTTGTTTTTTTACTAAAATGATGGAAGGTAATGGTGAATAAAATATATAATATGCTTCAGATTTTTTTTTTTTAAGGATGTGAAGTAAGGGTGATTAATGTTGCTTTTTTTGTAATTTGGCCAACTAAGACTTTGAATAGGCAGTATTTTTGAGAAAGCCCTCACACCATTTTAGTCATTTCATTGGATTTCTCTATGTTAGCCCCGGTCTCTTTGCAATGGCGGAGTCTCTACTTAGGGAAGGGAACCAGTATTCACTTTGAACACTCAAACATATGAGAGATTTTAAAAGCATATCAATTTCTGTTCCATATGATTGTATGATTTAAGAAGCTTACCTTAATCAAGATGCATTTGGTGCCCGAGACTGGTGGCAATTGGCCCATATAAGGTAAATCCAGCACTTTGAAGGTTATAGTGAACTATGGCATTTCTCTTGCTATCCCATCTAACAGTATCTGTGTATACAGTCATACAGTACATTTTTTTATGATTGGCTGTATTTTTTACTGGCTGAGGTCAATTAATAGAAAAAAAATTAAAGCCAATTGGGAAAGCATGAAGAAATGTGAAAGATTGTAAGATACATTTTTACACAGAGATTTCACTACTGCTATCTAGGGTTTACTAGAGACTTGTGGTATAACAATGGCAGAAAAAAAAGCTTTGACAGCCGTTTGTTTGATTTTTTAGTTTAGGATAAAGTAGACATTTTTTTTAAAACTCTATCCATTTTTTTCTTTTGTTGTGTTTTTTTGGGGAGATTTAACAATACTTTAGGGAAAAAGTGTCAATAAAAAAATACACTAGACAGGTTTTTAAAGTAATTTATTAGACAGCTCTGGGGGTCTTCTTCCGACTTCGGGGGTCTTCTTCCGACCCTGCCGCTTTCTCCGGCCTCTTCTCCCGGTGTCTGGTTCTTCTTCCGCTCTCCGGCCTCTTCTCCCGGTGTTCCACCTTTTCTCCCGGTGTCCGGTTCTTCTGCCGGCTCCTCCGCTATCTTCTGACGCTCTTTTGCTAGCGGTGGCCCGGACTTCTGCGTTGACTTATATAGGAGGTGACCCCGCCCCCTTATAACATCACAGTCCCTGGGTATGCTGGGACTGTGACGTCATGAGGGGGCGTGGTCAACATCACCCGGAGACCACGCCCCCTTAAGAGGTCGAACACCGGGAGAAGAGGCCGGAGAGCGGGAGAAGAACCGGACACTGGGAGAAGAGGCTGGAGAGAAGGGAAGGGAAGTCGGAAGAAGACCCCCGAAGTCGAAAGAAGACCCCCAGAGCTGTCTAATAAATTACTTTAGAAACCTGTCTAGTGTGTTTTTTTTTTATTGATACTTTTTCCGTAGCTGTATGGGTAGGGGTACGATGTACCCCATACTCATTCACATAGGGTGGGGGGCCGGGATCTGGGGGCCCCCTTATTAAAGGGGGCTCCCGGATTCCGATAAGCCCCTGCCCACAGACCCCGACAACCAATGGCCAGGGTTGTTGGGAAGAGGCCCTTGTCCTCATCAACATGGGGACGAGGTGCTTTGGGGTGGGGGGGCCCGCACCCACCCCCCATGTTGAGTCGGAAAGGACACCCGTGTGTACACAGTATAAGAAACTATTTGATAAAAAATAGATTAAAGGCCATTAGTAGCCAGTAGTGAATGTGTATGAATTAATTTTGAAAAATAAGGATATCCTTTAGTGTCACTTTAAGCTCATGCAAAAGCATGGCAGTACAAAAAAAGTACATTTCACTCAGCAATGTTTTGAACCAGGTGTAGCCCTTTATTAAGCCAGGAGAAAACTGGAGCAGACATGGCATGAAACCTTGCTATGTGAATGAAATGGGAGCTTGACTTTTTTGTACTGCCATGCTTTTGCAGGAAAATGAAACAGCTTTTAATACGGACAAATATTTGTGTGCAAATGTAATGTTTTTGCATAACCTTCCTGTGTGTGTGTTCATGCTCCAATGGAGGCTGAACATCACAGTTTTACAGCAGAATATGCCCATGCACTGTGCATTGAAATGGGTGCTTGTAGTCAGTTTATGGAAGCTCATGTAAGCATACCTCCCAACAGTTGAAGATTGTGTGGGACCGTCCTGCATTTTTAACCCTACTCCTGCTGTCCAGGATACAGAGGCTGTTTCCCGCAAACATTATGCCCCTCCTCATTTATCTACAAATTGCAGTGGAATGTGCATAGTCTCAGTAATACAAGATGACATGGGATATAGAATTAAAAAAGTAAACAAATAAAAAATGATCCTTTCAACCAATTTCACTATTTTCATTGCCGTAATTTCCACTCGTTCATTTTTTATTTGTTTACTTTTTTAATTCTATATCCCATGTCATCTTGTATTACTGAGACTATTCCCTATGGGGCTGTGTCACTGGTGGTGTGTGTGCTGGCGGGACTGCCTTGCCATCTGGTCCTTTTCCCCTCCCGGGAGCCGCGACGCACCTTGCTGGTCTCCTTCCTCCCCCAGGTTTTCCTCTGGGGGGTTGGACGCCGGTTATGTGCGTCGACGTCACGCACCACACTGTGCTTGCGGCGTCCTTGGCGCCGCCATGCGAAGTCGCTGTATCCACACTCGTGGGCTATGGGGGAGGTCCTGTGCCGTTGCCGGACAGCTGTCCGATTTGCGGTGCTCCTCCCCCCGCTACACGGCGTGACGTTGGTGGGCGGCCCCGCGACGGCGTTATATGGACGCTCTCCGGGGCGGTCTGGGCATTCGAGGCTCTACACGCATCTGACTTCACACCATTTGGGAACTCTTCCCCCCTCCGGGGTCCCAATCCTCCTCCATCAGGTACACCCCTCACTCCCGTTTAGCTGTCACTGCACTAGTTGTCTTTCACCTTGCCCTTCACGTCTTACCCTCTTCTATTGCCACCCACTTCTATTGCCTCCCACCCTTGTCCTCACTGGTTCCTTTCTACTTCCTATACTATGGCTGCGGGGCTCCTTCCCTATCTCCTCTCCCTCAACAGTGTCTTTACTCACCCTCACTACCCTTCACCTTTCCAGGTACCCTCGGTCCCCTGCCTGCCCTGGTCGGCGCCCGCCTCCGCCCCTGCGGGGCTCCCTGCCTCGGCTCCCGGTTGGGCCTACCTGGATGGCTCATGGGGTCCCTCCACCTATCCACCGGTGCCTAGCCTCGTAGTGAGTATGTTTTCATATCAGCAGTGGGGGGCGTATACCACGCCCCCCCTCCCCCCCCCCCCTTATTGGTTTTGTTTTTTGTTTTTTCGTTTATTTTATCCCTATTTTTCTAGATTTACACGTGCTTGCTCCTGACGAGTGGCATGGAAGCCACGAAACGCGTTGAGCCACCAATTGCCGTGTTCTATCGTTCTACTAGTCCCCATCTGTTTTTACTCCCCCTACAGGTCCCATGAGGCCTTAGGTCCAGCAGGCACTATTGTTTTAATACCTCTGTTACCCAAATTGTTCGGGTGCACTAGGGAATTTGTGAATGTGGTATCCTGATTCATCATTATGTAACTTCTTTTAACCGTGTACCTTGTTACCCATCTATTAATTGTACGAACATTACGATGTATGTTTTACCGTATCATCTTATGACTATACATTTTTACCGATTTATACATGCATGTATTGTTTGACTGTATGTACTCTACGGTTACAATGTGTATGCTCGAATATTATGTCAATAAATTCCTCTACGTTCATCCTATTACCCTCTTGCTGTCGCATGCTTCAATTAAAGTCCCAACCTTCCCCCCTAGTTATTCCCTTGTTTAGTGATTTAAATTGGGATGGAAACGCATGACCTTACCAGGTCATGGTTTCATATAAAGTCCCTAGGGATGGAAATGGGTGACCTTACCAGGTCATGATTTCCTTAAAGTCCCTAAAAACCCTCTCCTTTTCTTGTACTTGTAGTACAGTAGTTAAAGCATATTTTGTGGGTAAAAAGACTGTAGCATATGTGGGCAGTGATGTACAGTGATGTTTTCTAAATATTTGATGCCAAATGTGTTGGCAGTGAAATTGAAGTTTATCACTGTATTTTCTGCAACTGCTGTTAATTTGTCGCACTATAAATAAACTAATTTTACTATATTCTAACTATTTATACTTTATTAAATGTGTTTAGGTGGATAAACCTTACGGGTGTGTTTGTGTTTTGGCTTAGAAAAGAGTACAGAGAAACCAATGCAACACACTGGTTGTGACACATACCGATGTGTCGCAAACTGAAATTAGGACAACAAAAAATAAAAATTAAAGTATATTTAAAGCCAGACTTTTACTGAACATTTTGGATATAGGAGGGAAGCATTTTTTTTTGCTTTATGTGCCCATTGGGAAATTTATTTTTACTTCCTGTCCAGTGGGAAGAAATCCCCCCAAAGTGAGGCTAGGTTCACACTTATGCAGGTTGCAGTTGATGCATTTTCACAGTGCATTTTGAAGTTTTTTTACACGCTTTTTGATCTGTTTTGTGTTTTTGGAGGTATCTGTTTTCATGCAGAAGGAACCAGCAGAAATGGATCAAAACTTCAAGAACTGAGTTTTTTATGCGTTTCTGCTGTGTTTCCATTGAAGTCTATGAAACCAAAAATAAAACCTGCTGCAAGCAAAAGAGCCCCTGACACTCTCCAAAAATGCATCAGTTAAAAACACATAGATGTGAACATGACCCATAGGAAATCATGTTAAATGGGCTGTAGTGCTTTTCTGGAAAACTGAAAACACACTGAAAATCGCATAGGTGTGAATCAGGCCTTAGACTCTTAACACTGGAACAGCTGTCCTCACTGAAAAATGTATTCCCTATTAATATTCTGGTAATAACTCCCAGTTTTGGATTTTCCCCAACTTTCAGTCTCGGGTGGCAACGTCACCAGGACAAATTGAGGGGGGGGCACTTCCCTGCCCTATTCAAAACTAAATAAAGTTTTGGCTTTATATATTATTTAAGCCTTTTGACATTATAGGAGCATGTGCAACAACATATTTGATTTAGGTATTTGGGTTTGGATACAGTTTTTAGGGTTGAGGGTTGTTTTTTAATGTTACCTGCTCCTAAAGTGTTACTAAAGCTAATTTTTTAAAATGAAAATAAACAAAATGTTATACCTACCTACTTTGTGCAATAGTATTGCACAGAGCATCCCTGAACCTCCTCTTCTGGGGTCCCCCACCGGCACTTTGCGCTCCTCCTCTTCTCCACCTACTTCCATAGCAAGCTGCTTGTTATAAAGGGCAGGTGCCGTGGGCTTGCTCTCGAGCCAGGCTGTGTGTGCTCTCAGGCACAGTGCTGGAATGAGATCGGGCTCAAGTAAGTATTGAAGGGGGGGGGGGGGGCTGGGGGGAAGCAACATTTAAAAATGTTTTTACCTTAATGCAGAGAATACATTAAGGTAAAAATCCTTAAGCCTTTAGAATCACTTTGACCACTTCACCCGGGTTCATGTCAAATGACGTTGGGGACTTGAAGTGGCGATATCTGAATGATGCCTGCAGCTGCAGGCATCATCTAGATATCATTCATTTCAGCCGGCGGTTCCCTGCACAGTAAAAACAATCATAGCGGTGCTTTTCTGGTGTCGCCCTTGCGATCGTCGAGTAGGAGAATGAACCTGCCAGCGGCGAAAGTTTACCATAGAGCTGACCGAGGACCAGATGGTCCCTAGGCATCTCTATGAACCTCGGAGGCCGGATGTGACGTTTTGATATCACGTCTGAACCCGACAGTTATAAGCACTACTGTGTAATCGGCTGTAAAGCCTGAGATCGATTTATTCTACCCCAGATCTCTCCATAAAAAGCACCTGTCATGCCCTATTCCTATTACAATGGATGTTTACAGTGATCAAAAAGTTAAAAATTTAAGGAAAAGTAAAAAAAAAAAAAAATTTTAAATAAAAAATAAATAAAAAAAAAGTTAAAGTCCCCGCCTGCTGCACACAGAAGGAAACGCATACATAGGTCGCGCCCCCATATGTAAACATTTAAACCACACATGTGAGGTATCGCCACAAACGTTAGAATGGGAGCCATATTTCTAACACGAGACCTCATCTGTAACTCTAAACTGGTAACCTGTAAAATTTTTTAAAATGTAGCCTATGGAGATTTTTAAGTACTGAAGTTTAGCGCCATTCCACAAGTGTGCACAATTTTAAAGCGTGACCTGTTAGGTATCTATTTACTCAGCTTAACGTCATCTTTCTTTCACATTACACATAAAAAAAATCGGGCTAATGTTACTGTTTTTTTTTTTTATTTTTTTTATTCATGAGTGGTTTTTTTACAAAAAAAATCACGTTTGAAAAATTGCTGCGCAAATACCGTGTGACATAAAAAGTTGCAACAACCACCATGTTGTTTCCTAGGGTCTCTTTTCTAGCAAAAAAAAGATGATTTTTTACATGTAGGAGAGACGTGTCAGAATTGGCTTGGGAAGCAAGTGGTTAAGCAGGAACTTTTGACTGACAGGTTCATTTTTATTAAGGGGAAGAACAGAAAAAGCAGCATATTCAGGTAATGTTGTAGTGGAAAGCAATTAAACAAAACCTCTTCTAGTTTTGAATAGAGTGGGGGTAGATTAGAACCCCTGTCAGTTTTTACTTCTATTCAGGGCTCCACTAAAGAGATATCCCCTCACTTTCTGTCCCATTGACAACTGTTTTAAGAGACACAAGGTGAGGGAAAAATCAATAATAGGGGCACATATAGCATCAAAAAGGTGTCTGGAATTCTAGTATTCTCTTATTGTATTAATTAATTGAATTTTTTTCTGCCTTTGTAGCTATTGAACATTTTCCCCAGTTCCTGTCTGGTGAAATACAACAGTAAGACCTTTTCCATCCATGAAGTCAAGAACATTTGGCATACAGTGTAAAATACGTCTGTTATTGTGGCACCTTAATATGGGAAAATATCTCAAACAGATTTCAGGATGGCAGTAAAACCTGACAGAGGTTCTAATCCTTCCCTATTCTATCAAATAGTAAAAAACAATATTGGCTGCATATGCAGTTTATATTAGAGAGGCACAGAAAAGATGGTTTTCTGACTAATAAAAGGTGATAACATACACTTTATGGTATCTCCTCCTAAAGTGGGAGTAAACTCCCATGGATGATTTTTACCTATCGTATAGGTACAGTGGGGCAAGAAAGTATTTAGTCAGCCACCAATTGTGCAAGTTCTCCCACTTAAAAAGATGGGAGAGGCCTGTAATTGTCATCATAGGTATACCTCCACTATGAGAGACAAAATGTGGAAACAAATCCAGACAATCACATTGTTTGATATTTGAAAGAATTTATTTGCAAATTATGGTGGAAAATAAGTATTTTGTCAATGTCAAAAGTTCATCTCAATACTTTGTTATATATCCTTTGTTGACAATAACAGAGGTCAATTGTTTTCTGTAAGTCTTCACAAGGTTGTCACACACTGTTGCTGGTATGTTGGCCCATTCCTCCATGCAGATCTCCTCTAGAGCAGTGATGTTTTGGGGCTGTCGCTGGGCAACACAGACTTTTAACTCCCTCCAAAGGTTTTCTATGGGGTTGAGATCTGGAGACTGGCTAGGCCACTCCAGGACCTTGAAATGCTTCTTACGAAGCCACTCCTTCATTGCCCGGGTGGTGTGTTTGGGATCATTGTCATGCTGAAAGACCCAGCCACGTTTCATCTTCAATGCCCTTGCTGATGGGAGGAGGTTTGCACTCAAAATCTCACGATACATGGCCCCATTCATTCTTTCATGTACACGGATTAGTCGTCCTGTTCCCTTTGCAGAGAAACAGCCCCAAAGCATGATGTTGCCACCACCATGCTTCACAGTAGGTATGGTGTTCTTTGGTTGCAACTCAGCATTCTCTCTCCTCCAAACACGACGAGTTGTGTTTCCACCAAAAAGTTCTACTTTGGTTTCATCTGACCATATGACATTCTCCCATTCCTCTTCTGGATCATACAAATGCTCTCTAGCAAACCTCAGACGGGCCCGGACATGTACTGGCTTAAGCAGGGGGACACGTCTGGCACTGCAGGATCTGAGTCCCTGGCGGCGTAGTGTGTTACTGATGGTAGCCTTTGTTACGTTGGTCCCAGCTCTCTGCGGGTCATTCACTAGGTCCCCCCGTGTGGTTCTGGGATATTTGCTCACCGTTCTTGTGATCATTTTGACCCCAGGGGTGAGATCTTGCGTGGAGCCCCAGATCGAGGGAGATTATCAGTGGTCTTGTATGTCTTCCATTTTCTAATTATTGCTCCCACAGTTGATTTCTTCACACCAAGCTGCTTGCCTATTGCAGATTCAGTCTTCCCAGCCTGGTGCAGGTCTACAATTTTGTTTCTGGTGTCCTTCGACAGATCTTTGGTCCTCACCATAGTGGAGTTTGGAGTGTGACTGTTTGAGGTTGTGGACAGGTGTCTTTTATACTGATAACAAGTTCAAACAGGTGCCATTAATACAGGTAATGAGTGGAGGATAGAGGAGCCTCTTAAAGAAGAAGATACAGGTCTGTGAGAGCCAGAAATCTTGCTTGTTTGTAGGTGACCAAATACTTATTTCCCACCATAATTTGCAAATAAATTCTTTCAAAAATCAGACAATGTGATTGTCTGGATTTGTTTCCACATTCTGTCTCTCATAGTTGAGGTATACCTATGATGACAATTACAGGCCTCTCATCTTTTTAAGTGGGATAACTTGCACTATTGGTGGCTGACTAAATACTTTTTTGCCCCACTGTAAGTCTATAATAAGGCTTACCTATAGGTACAGTAAATATCGTCACCGGCGCATGTGCTCTAAAGGAACGGCATACCCTTGAACGTCATTGCTGCTCTTCAATCAAAGCACGCCAACCCGGAAGGAAGACCAGGTGAAGATGGAAGCCCTGTCAGTGGTGACAGTGTGCCGCTAGTGGGCTTCGTTTTAAGGTAAGTTTCATATAATGTGCTAGTATACATCGCATACTAGCACATTATAATGTTGCCTTGCCAGTTTAAAACAAAAAGAAAACAAAAAAAAAAAACAGCGGTTTGCTACCACTTTAAGCAGGAACTTTTGGCTGACAAGTTAATTTCAATAGGTGGAAGAACAGCAAAAGCAACACACAAACGTAGTAGCAATTGATCAAAATGAACTGACTCCCAGGAGGCTCTAAATTCTGCTACTGCTCAGCAAGGATTATTATTAACTTTTATATATTTTGTGTGACGTTAAAGCTAAAGAATCTGTTGAAATGTTTCACTAGATTCATAACTGTATTTCATTTATTTTAAAACCATAGTCTACACAAATATTGCATCTAGATGTTCTTACAGTAATCAGGACCGCTTAACATTCCAGCCATGTCAGTGAATATTTATAGTTCTTTCTAGGCCTCTGTTCAACACCTGGTAGTGAAATCTCAGCATGGAAACTCGCTCAGTACAAATTTTGTTTTCCCAAGTGGCATATAGAAATTACTTGTCTTTCTTTGCAGTGTTCACATATTTTGCATTAGTACCCTACATTCTTTATTAGTTAGTAAAAGAGAAAGTAACATGAAATATAGTCATACTAAATCAAGCGCATACCATTCATACATAAGTCCAACCACCACACCTAAAGTGGTCCTAATGGTAGAAGGTTTTTTACATTCTATGCATTAAGGTAAAAAACCTTCTGGGTGCAGCTTACTTACCTAAACGCCCCATCTCGATCCAGCAATGTGCATGAGAGCAACGGCTCTCCCGGGTCTCTCTCTCCTCACTGGATCAATGTGTCCATTCCATTCCATTCACAGGAGCGCGGCTTGGGAGCAAGTCTGCTCGAGTGCCCCCATAGCAAGAGGCTTGCTGTTGGGGGCACTCGGCAGTGGAGCAGCCAGGACCACCAGCGGGGGACCCAAAAAGAAGAGGATCGGTGCTGCTTTTTGCAAAACTTTTGCATAGAGCAGGTAAGTCTAACATGTTTGTTATTTTTAAAAATAAAATCAGAAACTTCACAATTACTTTAAAGGAGATTCATAGTCACAGCATATACTTTCATTTAATAACATCAACGCTGAAAAAGCAATACAAACTATAGTTATTTTTGACAATGTATTCTAAGCTTAATTGGAAAATCTTATTGTTCTGCACCATGTCAGTGCACAATGGAGTCAGATTCACTCTTGACCCCTCTAGGAGCACTTCTAACAATATTTTCCTTTTCTTTCTTCGTTTTCCTAAAACGTGCAACAAATGAGATCTACAGAAATACTCACCATGCCTCTTAGCAAATACCTTAGAGTGTCTACTTTCCAAAAAGGTGTCATTTGGGGGCTGTTTGTACTATCCTGGCATTTAAGGGCCAACAAAACTGTAATGGGTACTCAGGAAATCAAATGCACACGTTACGCCCTTTGAAAAGCTGAAGGTGCTCATTGGGTTTTGGGCAGCTAGGCTCTAAAAAAAGTCTCACACATGTGGTATCCCCATACTCAGGAGCAGTAGCAGAATGTGTTTTGGGGTGTAATACCATGTATATCCATGACATGTGCGAGAAATATCTCAGTAAAAACTAAAGCTTTGTGTAACAAAAATACATTTTTTTTCTTTTATTTTCCTAAAACTTGTGGCAAAAAATAAGATCTTCAAAACACTCAACATGCCTCTCAGCAAATACATTGGGTTGTCTACCAGAAAGGGGTCATTTAGGGGGTGTTTAAACTATCCTAGAATTTTAGGTCCTCTAAAAACATTATTGTATTGTCAGCATTAGGAATTTCTGCCACACTCCTAATGTTGGGCATACGTGTAATGTTTTTTTCTATTTAGCCTGTGGGCTGAACGAAAAAAAAACTACTTAACAGAATTCTTCGTTCACATCAATCTATGTAAATGAAGAAATCTCTTCCAGAAAAAATGTATGCCCAATATTTAAAGCTTCTGCCAGACATCTACTCCACGTTCTAATGCTGGCCATACATGTAATGTTCTTTTTTTCGTTTAGCCTGTGGGCTGGGAACAGATTTCTCCATTCACATTGATCGATGTGAAAGAAGAAATCTGCCAGAAAAAAAGAGAAAAAAGTATATACCGAGCATAGGACCTACTGCCACTTAACCACCCCATGCTCCTAATGCTGGGCATAATCGTTCTTAAAGCGGAGTTCCACACAAAAATGGAACTTCCGCTTTTCGGAACCCTCCCCCCCCTCCGGTGCACCCTTGTCACCTTTCAGGGGGGAGGGGGGTGCAGATACCTGTCTAAGACAGATATTTTCACCCACTTCGGGCATAGACTCCCATGGGAGTCTATGCCTCTTCCTGTCCCTCCGCGCTGTCTCCTGGGAAACACACAGGTCCCAGGAGATAGCGGGGACCAGTTACGATGCGCAGCGCGACTCGCGCATGCACATTAGGGAACCGGGAAGTGAAGCCGCAACGCTTCACTTCCTGATTCCCTCACCTAGGATGGCGGCGGCAGCTGCCGAGAACCGAGCGGGTTCTCGGCGTCGGCTGCCGACATCGCTGGACCCTGGGACAGGTAAGTGGCCATTTATTAAAAGTCAGCAGCTGCAGTATTTGTAGCTACTGGCTTTTAATATTTTTTTTTTTTAGGCGGTTTAGGTGGACTCCCTCTTTAACTGTGGATGGAGAAATCTTCTCCTGCAGTGCTGCAGGCACATAAGAATACAGTGATCAGTGCTGCAGCTAAATGACATTCCTGCAAAGCAGACCACAACAATTAACAATAACACACAGTACTAATATAACATTAACTGAATAAAACAACTTATTTTTTTTCCTTTTTTTTTTACTATTTTTACTATTTTTGTAACTTTTATCTTTTCAGAACAATAATCTTTCCAGCCTTTGATTTTAGGGTCTGTCAAAATGTGACAGTTTGCTGACTACCTAATATCTTTAGAGACCCTTCTTGTGCAGAGTTGTGTGGACCCCTATACTGTACCCTAGACTAATAGTTCACAATGGTGTGGTAGCAACGGAAGCAGTCCTTGATGTAGAGGCCAGGTTGGTAAGGACAGGAGGGACAAAAAAAAACATGAGTTTCATGTCTTATTTCATGTTTACCATGGACACATCTTTTTTGGGGTGATCTCTGTGTTGAGGTAAGTTGGAGGACATTTGCAAAATGCCTCTCATGCAGTCGGCTAACTGCATCTGGATTTGGGCTTTGGGTCACAGTGTTTTCTAGATACTATGGGCGGAAGTGACATCACGCACCTAAAAACAAGTATAAAATGTGCATAAAAATACTACACAGAAAAACTGCACCCCACTGATTCTCTTTTTCTTTTTTTTTTCTTTCCTTTTTTTATTATTTATTTTCTATCGTTCATTACTGTTTTCCTTTCAAGAATGTGTTGTCCTAAGATGCCATCTAGTGTTTCTTCTGTGAGCATGCACTACTTTTTTTTTTTAATCAGAACTTGTTTATGTATCCATTGCTCACAAGATACATATAATCATATCAGTGGATAAAATTAAACATTACATGCATAGACAATATCATGGCAGGAGGCCAAATTATTTGAGCAATAATAGGATACAATGCAGATATAAGATTTCTAACCCTCCCCTAACCCCGATCACTGATCAGCACTTGTGACCCATGACAACACATCAGAATTAGTCACTTCTTTAACCCACAGATTCTCTTCGGTACAGTGCATTACAGTAAACATAACCATATCCATGTTTCCCATTTCTCCCCCTCTCCCCCCCCACCCACACTCCAAAAGGCCATGCAAGGACCTGCTGAACTAGCGCGGGCAGCTGCCATCACTGTGGTGAGAGACCCTGACACCCGCAGCTGATCCCCACATCCCATTCCCCCCCCATACACCTTATTTACCCTGCCCCAGGCCAGTGCCCACCCAGTAACCTCAAAATAGCCATTAACACTGTGGGTCCTGCTGGGAGCTGTTGATCCTGCTGGGTGCTGGCCATGGCCAGCAGGATCAACAGGCCACGGTAAGCTCTCAGCAGGATCCACAGACCAGCAGCCAGCAGGACCCACAGGTCCGCGGGCAGCTCCCAGCATGACCCACAGCGCCTGCTGGCCGCTGACCTTTGGGTCCTGCTGGCCGCTGACCTTTGGGTCCTGCTGGCCGCTGACCTTTGGGTCCTGCTGGCCACTGACCTTTGGGTCCTGCTGGCCTTTGGGTCCTGCTGGCCGCTGGCCTTTGGGTCCTGCTGGCCGCTGGCCTTTGGGTCCTGCTGGCCGCTGGCCTTTGGGTCCTGCTGGCCGCTGGCTTGTGGGTCCTGCTGGCCGCTGGCTTGTGGGTCCTGCTGACCATGGCCTGTGGGTCCTGCTGGCCTGTTGGGCCTGCTGGTCACTAGCCTAGGGTGAACAGACGTCTCTGTTCTTGGGAAAGTCCCCGGACTGAGGACACTGTGCCTGGACCAAGTCTGCCCCCGGTTTTGTCCCCAATTTGCAAGACCAATCCGGGACGAGTGCACCGCAAGCTGGGACAGTGGGAGGGTGCCCAGGGCCCACCCTACCAAGGGTCCTGCTGGGCCCAGCACCACCAGATCACACAGCGAGGATCTCCCACTTACCTGGCGGCCGCTGTCATACGAAGTCCCTCCTCCTGGGCTGGCTCCTATGATAGACAGCACACTGGTTACGTCTATCATAGGAGCCGGTCCAGGAGGCAGGACTTCATATGGCAGTGGCTGTGCCGGGTAAGCGGGAGATCTCTGCTGTGTGTAATCCCGTTGACTCTTCTCTCTAATCCCCATGCACTGAACAGACTGCATTGATGGGCACTGGCGAGGCTGCATTGATGGGCACTGGCGATAGTGAGCTGATTCGGTGGTTTAATGGGCCACTTGACAGGACCTGCCCCCCAGGCTTAAGGCTGTCAGCCCTCCCCTGGAGGCTCCGCCCCTCGTCGTATGTATAATATAATCACCGCCCTTTATAGTATAACACAATGATCTGGGTGTGATATTAATTTGTCCCGCGCTTTGGTTTCCCTTCAACCCTTATAATAAATGGCCGACATAGCTTCAGAAGTGTCCGCCTTTTCTCTGGGAATCCTCTAGTAGCCCGTCTCCTCCCCCCCCAGGTTACAGGGCACGTGGCTCTATAAACATTAGATTGGTGGGCGTGCTTTGCTTCTACAGCTCCTCCTCCATCTCCTCCCTCCCAGTGGTTACATTAATCTGGGCTCACACTGTTATATTACACGGAGCGCAGACACACTGAACCGCTCCTGTGGGCGGCTCTCTGTATACTGATCGCTCTCTGAGCTCAGCGTGCTTATAACGGCTCTGCAACTCTGTGACGTCACTTGTTTACCACATTCCAGCTAGAGGCCCCGCCCCTCGCCGGAGTTGGCTCCGCCGTCAATCCTATCCATCTGTGTGTGTGTGTGTGTAGGAAATTTAAACATAATGTATAATATAATCACCGCCTGATATAATATAATACAATGATCTGGGTGTGATATTTATTTGTCACCCGCTTTGGTTTCCCTTCATCTCTTATAATAAATGGCTTCAGAAGTGTCCGCCTTTTCTCTGGTAATCCTCTAGTAGCCCGTCTCCTCCCTTGTCTCCTCCCCCATCTCCGCCCTCGTCTCCTCCCTCGTCTCCTCCCTCCTGGCGGTTACAGGGCACGTGGCTCTATAAACATTAGATTGGTGGGCGTGTTTTGTTTCCCAGGCTCCTCCCCCCACACGCTCCTCCTGGTCGGAAGAAGTGATCATGGCTGCGGCTGATGGGGGCGATTCTCTGTATCCCATCGCCGTCCACAATGATGAGCTGCGTAATGAGGAGCCATGATACTACTACCACCGCCGGCTGGGGGCAGTGCAGGCCTCAGGAGGGGCCCCTCACAGTGTCTGTATAGGGACCCTTACCCTGAGGGGGAGTCCTTCACCTTCTATTCCTGAAGAGGGGGGCCCCTCATAGTGTAACATTGGTGGGGGGCCCTTACTATGCAGGCCTGAGGTGGAGGGGAACCTCATAGTGTAACATTGGTCGGGGGCCCCTCATAGTGTCAGTATGGAGGAGGAGGGGCCCTTACCTTGTATGATGACAGTGTATTGGCCCCTGACCATCAATGGGGCCCTCACTCCGCAGACATGAAGTGGAGGGGCCCTACAGAAGTTAATTTGAGGCGCCCTTACCCTGTCAGACAAAAGAAGGGGACTTTGGCAATAAAAGGGGTTCTGAGTTGGGGGGTCCCTCACAGTGTTGGTATGGGGGGGCCCTTACCTTGTAGGATTAAAAAGTCAGGGGTCCCTGGCAGTGTCAGTATGGGGGTGGAGGGGCCCCTCACAGTGGTTATTTTGAGGGGGTCTGTAGGACAGAGGAGGTGGAGGGGCCCCTCACAGTGGTTATTTTGAGGGGGTCTGTAGGACAAAAGAGGAGGAGGTGGAGGGGCCCTTCACAGTTCTTAGGCCCTGTTCTGGAGGTTTAAGCAGTAAGGGCCCCTGATGGTGCACAGTAAGGGGAGCCTTTACCATGTATGCCTGAGGAGGGGCCCCTGAAAGCATGCTCTGAGCACCCCTCCCCCAATGATGAATACTATCTGGGGCCCCTTTGTATCAGGCTTGAAGTGTATGGCCCCCATGCTATCTGGGAGGACGTTACCCTTTAAGCCTGAGAACGAGGGGCCCCTGATAGTAAGCAGGGTGGGGGCCATTTTTTTCTTTTTAAGATTTGGGTAATGTTTTAAAAATGTCACTTCCTGTCCCAGAGACACAACAGGAAGTGAGAGGAATCTCTCCTCCCATTAATTGTCACCAGAACGGGTGTCCCCCATTGAAAGATTTCCCTTTGCTTCCTGCTGTGGTGAGAACGCTACAATTTTGGATTTCTCCCCTCGTTGTCTTTCAGTGATCACCGGGACTAATAAAGGGGGGAGTTTCCCCAATGAATTCCCACAGCAATAAAAGCCTGACAGAGGGTCTAATCCTCCCCCAGTCTATACAAAACTAAAAGGTTTTTCCTTAGAGTTGTGTTCCTGGACTTTTTATTTTCATTCAGTCCTGTAGATCCAGTCTGGGAGCAACTTCCAATGTATGACACAGAGGTGTCTTCTACCTCTATGAGATTTACATTGTTTGTAACCCAAAAAAAAGAGGATTCTGTTCCCTTAAAGTATGAATAACAGCACAGAGCTTTGCTGTGTAATTTGGACCCTTCTATTCCCTAAAATACCTGGCTGATCCCCATGCAGGTGGTGTCCTGGCCTGGATCCAAACATCAATGGTTCAAGACTTGAGTTACTATGCTGCCCATTGGCTCCATTTTTGGCGCTGCACCAAAAAGATCTAGAGGAAGCAAAGTGTTCCTTGCAGGGCTTCTTTTCAGCGAGAATGCAGTTCCGGAACACCCAACACTGAATGCATCTAATGGCAGGGGGTGTTGGGGTGTGCATTGATGCTGCCTGCTGGGGGTCTGTTGTTTTAAGGTGTATTTTGTTTCAGGGTATCTATTTTTGCTTAATGGCTATTGTTGCTGGCTGTAGGGGATCTATTTTACTGCTTTTAATGTTATCCTTAAAAAATTCCATACGATCTACCTAGCAAAATTATAAATGGTTCTATTTTCTTTAAATGGGGTGGTACTGGGAGGTGGGTAGGCAGTGGAACCATGGAACGGTCCTTGGAGGTGGGTGGGGGTTGGAACCATGGAACGGCCCTTGGAGGTGGGTGGGGGTTGGAACCATGGAACGGTCCTTGGAGGTGGGTGGGGTGTGGAACCATGGAACGCTCCTTAGAGGTGGGTAGGGGGGTGGAACGGTCCTTGGAGGTGGGACCATGGAACGATGGGTAGGGGGTGGAACCATGGAACGGTCCTTGGAGGTGGGACCTTGGAATGGTGGGTAGGGGGTGGAACCATGGAACGGTCCTTGGAGGTGGGTAGGGGATGGAACAGTTCTTGGAGGTGGGTAGGGGGGGGGGGTGGAGCGGTTCTTGGAGGTGGGACCATGGAAGGATTGGTAGGGGGTGGAACTGTCCTTGGAGGTGGAACCATGGAACGGTCCTTGGAGGTGGGACCATGGAACAGTGGGTAGGGGGTGGAACTATGGAATGGTCCTTGGAGGTGGGTAGGGGGTGGAACGGTCCTTGGAGGTGGGACCATGGAACGGTGGGTAGGGGGGTGGAATGGTCCTTGGAGGTGGAACCATGGAACAGTCCTTGGAGGTGGGTAGGGGGGTGGGACCACGGAACGGTCCTTGGAGGTGGGACCACGGAACGGTCCTTGGAGGTGGGACCACGGAACGGTCCTTGGAGGTAGAACCATGGAACATTCCTTGGAATGGGGTAGTGGGTGGAACCACGGAACGGTCCTTGGAGGTGGGTAGGGGGTGGAACCACAGAACGGTCCTTGGAGGTGGGTAGGGGATGGAAACAAGTGGTGCCTTGAAATAGGGGCGTACCTGCATCTATTCTCTGAGAAAAACAGCCCTGGTCCCCAGCAGTCACATTGGAGGTTCTGACGTTATTTCTTATGTGTCTGCAGCTCCGTCTGAACAGTATTAAGAAGCTCTCCACGATTGTTTTGTGTGTAGAAAGGACCCGCAGTGAGCTTCTGCCATTCCTGACAGGTAAGTGTGTCTTATGGGAGAAGAGAACCGACTTTCTTTTGCTTATAATGGAAAATGGCATTTACTGTTTACACCAATTCTGAAAGAGATGCTGTCCTCTTGCCCATGCAGGAAAATGGGTCATATGATTCTCCATACCCAAAAGTGCCGGTTATTCTCTAAGGCTTCGTTCACGCTTGTACAACTCCAAAATTCCTTGATTTTGGGGTGCAACTTGGATGTGACTTGTTGTCCATCTGCAGATGCAGACCCACGTTTGCACCATTGTTGCTTGTAAAACATTCAGGTACGACTTTCATGCAACTTTTGAGGGTTAACCTTGAAGTCTATGGCCCTCATGATGCATGCAAGTCGGACCAAAGTAGTGGGTGAACTACTTTGAAGTCGCTGTGACTTTAAAGCTGAGTTTCACTCAAAAGTGGAACTTCCGCTTATGTGTCCCGTCCCCAGTGTCACATTTGGCACCTTTCAGTGGGGAGGGGGGAACGGGTACGTGTTTTTTGACAAATACTGTTCCCCACTTCCGGGAGATGGGGCCATGGCCCATCTCCCGGAAGTTTGGCCCCTTCCTGCGCCGCTGGACCATTTAGAAAGCGCAGCATGCTTTGCACGGTGGGGAACCGGCTGTGAAGCCAAAAAGGCTTCACTGCTGGGTTCCCTTAACAGGAATGGCGGCAGCTGCACCCGACAGCTGATCCGAAGATTGGCCAGGGTGCCGTCATCGAGGGCTTCCTGGACAGTTTTAAGTGTCCATATATTAAAAGTCAGCAGCTGTAATTTTTTTTGTGGGGGGGGGGGGCTGGACCTCCTCTTTTTAAGTTGCTCATATATGAATCGTTAATATTGGAAAACATTGGCTATGACTCAGTCGCATGACAAATTGCACAAATGTGAAAGGCTGTAAAGGAGCGGAGTGCAGGAAAAGGGAGTATTGGGGGGGGGGGGGTCAGGGGAGGCCTTTCCCAGAACGTTGTCCCTTTTCCCTGCATGGTCAAGTTGACAGTCTCTTTAACAACTTTCCCCCTGGAAGATTTACCCCCCTTCATGACCAAGCCATTTATTGCGATACGGCACTGCGTTACTTTAACTGACAATTGCGCGGTCGTGCGACACTGTACCCAAATAAAATTGATGTCCTTTTTTTCCACAAATAGAGCTCTCTTTTGGTGGTATTTTATCGCCTTTGCAGTTTTAATGTTTTGCGCTATAAACAAAAAAAAAAAGTGACAATTTAAAAAAGAAAAATATATATATATTTTTACTTTCTGCTATAAAACATAGCCAATAAAAAAAAATCCCATTAAGCGTATATTGCTTGGTTTGTGCAAAGGTTCTAGCGTCTACAAATTATGGGATTTTTTTTTTTACTAGTAATGGCGGTGATCAGCGACTTGCAGGACTGCAATATTGCGGTGGACAGTCAGGACATTAACTGACACTTTTGACACTTATTGGGGACCAGTGACACCAATACAGTGATCAGTGCTAAAAATATGCACTGTAACTGTACTGACACTGGGTGGGAAGGGGTTAAACATTGAGGGCGATGAAAACCCGGTGTGCCTAGCCTGTGTTTTCCAACAGTGTGGGATGTGCTTTTACTAGGGGAAGTCATGGATCCATGTTCCTGCTTTGCAGGAACACCGGATCCATGCTTTCCTACTGAAAGGACAGCTATTCTGTTTTGTTTACATAGGCAGATCGCCGTTCTGCCTGTGTACTGAACGATCAGCGGGTGCCAGCGGACACCGGGTCTACGGGAGCTGCTGATCAGCTCCTGCTGTGTAGAATCACAGCGGGAGCAAGCCACAGGCGGCGGGCATTTGTGCCCAATACAGAAGTGCAGGATCACATGTGTGTGTCACATGTGCAGGATCACGTGTGTGTGTATATATAGATATATATAGATATAGCTAGATATAGATATAGATATATATATATATATATAGGTGATGCTGCGTAGCATGGCCACCCTGTTGCAGTAAAACTGCTATAGGGCGGTCGGCAAGTGGTTATATAGCATTTAAGTGTTCAGTAATTGTAAAAGGAAAGCTAGATGTAATTTAGTCCTTTTTAAGTTACCAGGAGGCTTCAAGTTACAGAAGAAGGCTGGTTAGCATAGAGGTATAAGGTCAGAGAAGTGTAACTTGTAGAATAAGGATTCCCATAAAAGGACAATCTACACATGACAAGGCAGTAATATTGGTGCTGGGGTGTTTATATTCCCTGTTAGTTGAGATTTGGAGTGTTCTCCTTGCTGGAGAGGAAGCTGTAAATGAGAACCTGCAGTGTGAGGATCTCCCTGCTTCCTTCATTTTGTGGATATACGTTTTCCTGCTTCCTTTTGAATATTCCCTACCAATCATTGGGGGCAACACTGACATATGGGAGCAAAACCCTAATATCTACAAAGATGGCTGCCCCCGCACAAAGATACAGTGCAGAAAAAGGCATTATATGGTAGTAGTGTGGAAAAGATTAGCTTCAGAAATGGTACAGGTAACACTGGAGACTGTTACTTTAAATATGGGGGGTTGGAGAGTGCAAAAACCTGGTGCAACTCTGCATAGTAACCAATCGGCTTCCTTTTGTTTTTTTTTTGTTTAAACTTAATTGAACAAGCTGAAGTTAGAAGCTTATTGGCTGCCATGCACAGCTGCACCAGATTTTGCAGTTTTAGTAAATCAACCCCAAATGGTGTGCTTTTATATATTAAAAATTGTTCTTAACATATTGATGCACTGTGGAGGGGTTTAAATGAGAGGGACAGGCAAGGATCTTCTGGCCATACTTCTGTGAGCTCCTGAAAGGCAGAGCACAGAGCGGTGACTGACATTCCTTTGTCTTGCAGATACAATCTATGATGAAGATGAAGTGCTGCTGGCTTTGGCTGATAAATTGGGGACCTTTACTTCACTGGTTGGGGGACCAGAGTATGTACACTGCTTACTGGTAGGTGTCCCTAAATCTACTGCCCTTATTTCTGATTTATAAGACCTTTTCATCGATATCCCAACCCAACCAGCCACATGCAGCCCTCAGCAGTCTGTAGTGGGAACATTGATTAGGGTAATCGTATTGATCTCTACTAGCCTCATGTAACGTGTTCCCAGCTTCAAATTTGTCTTCTACAGCATCTTCCCCACCTCCATTTCCTCTATTAGGTCTGCAGTCTCTGGCAGTCCCCTTAGGCATTATATACAGTATCTCACAAAAGTGAGTACACCCCTCACATTTTTGTAAATATTTAGTGGGAATGCTTTAGCAGTCCCACTATTGTTATTCGATTTTATTTAGTGGGAATGCTTTAGCAGTCCCACTATTGTTATTCGTTTTTTTATTTATTAGTGGGAGGAATGCTTTAGCAGTCCCACTATTGTTATTCGATTTTATTTATTTTTAAACTTAATTTTAATAATTGTATTCCGTACGTTTTTCGGTAATGCGTAACTTCTGCATACTTTCAGCTATTAAAACCATTCAACTATCAAAATGTCGTCTCTTTTAGCTGAGGTGTGCTCTTTTCAACTTTTTTTCTACCATTTATACTTTTTAAAATATTAAGCTTTTTATCACTTTTTTTTTAACATTGAAGTCAATGGGAGCATGCTTGAAATCCTTAAATTTTCTTCCGCTCCCAAAAGTTTCAGCTCCTTCATACTTTCACCTAGAGACACCAAACAAACTTTAAAATGTTCACAAAATATTCAGCTATCTGGCTATATCTTTTCAGTTTGATATCTTTTACAGTTTTTGAGAAAAAGCTTTTTGTTTAGAGGTCATTTCAAGAAATTTTAGCCATTAATCAGAGTGTACTGTGTGTGTTTTGTTGCCATGGTTACCAAAGCTTCTGTTATACACAGGGGGGGAGGTGGCTGGAGCATCTCAGCTCTGATTAGAGCCCAGGGGAGGGGACAAAAGCTGAAAAATCAGAACATGATTTCTAAACTGCCTCCACTCCCTCATTTTCAAGCCCACCTACATAAATCTTATATCAAAACGTTCAGCTATCCCTGCTGCCACTAAACATGTCCCCGGCTAAGCCATAGTCCTGATAGTTTTCACAATATGACCATTTGTTTGCAACTCACACCGTCCATTGACATTCATTGAAACTACACTCTAGCCCCTTCAAATTTGAAGGGCAATTTCTAAACTGCGACCGTGCCTTCAATTTTAATATTTCAGAGACATACTATGTATCAAAATCTAGGTCTGAGTCTTGTGAGTCTCACAATATAAAGATCTTTGCTGTAGGATGTATAGTTTTTAAAATACGGCCATTTGTTTAGAGGTCATTTCAGGAAATTTTAGCCATTAATCAGAGTGTACTGTTAGTGTTTGTTTTGTTGCCATGGTTACCAAAGCTTCTGTTATACACAGGGGGGAGGGGACAGACACACCATGTACTGATTTATAATAGAGGAATATGATGGGGCAGTTTTGATGGGGTAATTCTGATGGGGCAGTTTTGATGGTGGCAATATGATGGGGCAGTTTTGATGGTGGCAATTCTGATGGGGCAGTTTTGATGGTGGCAATATGATGGGACAGTTTTGATGGCAATATGATGGGGGCAATTTTGCTGGGGGCCGTTTTAGCAATTCAGCATTCCCACGCATTTTCCCCAGGAAATGCATTTTCTAGTTAGTGGAATGCTTTAGCAGTCCCACTATTGTTATTCGATTTTATTTATTAGTGGGAATGCTTTAGCAGTCCCACTATTTGTTATTCGTTTTTTTATTTATTATTAGTGGGAATGCTTTAGCAGTCCCACTATTGTTATTCGTTTTTTTATTATTTTTCTTTCTTATTCCGTACGTTTTTCGGTAATGCGTAACTTCTGCATACTTTCAGCTATTAAAACCATTCAACTATCAAAATGTTCGTCTCTTTTAGCTGAGGTGTGCTCTTTTTCAACTTTTTTTCTACCATTTATACTTTTTAAAATATTAAGCTTTTTATCACTTTTTTTTAACATTGAAGTCAATGGGAGCATGCTTGAAAATCTTAAATTTTTCTTCCGCTCCCAAAAGTTTCAGCTCCTTCATACTTTCACCTAGAGACACCAAACAAACTTTAAAATGTTCACAAAATTTTCAGCTATCTGGCTATAGCTTTTCAGTTTTATATCTTTTACAGTTTTTGAGAAAAAGCTTTTTGTTTAGAGGTCATTTCAAGAAATTTTAGCCATTAATCAGAGTGTACTGTTTGTTTTGTTGCCATGGTTACCAAAGCTTCTGTTATACACAGGGGGGGAGGTGGCTGGAGCATCTCAGCTCTGATTACAGAGCCCGGGGGAGGGGACAGACACACCATGTACTGATTTATAATAGAGGAATATGATGGGGCAGTTTTGATGGGGTAATTCTGATGGGGCAGTTTTGATGGTGGCAATATGATGGGGCAGTTTTGATGGTGGCAATATGATGGGGCTGTTTTGATGGTGGCAATATGATGGGACAGTTTTGATGGCAATATGATGGGGGCAATTTTGCTGGGGGCCGTTTTAGCAATTCAGCATTCCCACGCATTTTCCCCAGGAAATGCATTTTCTAGTTATTTTTAATAATTTTAATTTTATTCCGTACGTTTTTCGGTAATGCGTAACTTCTGCATACTTTCAGCTATTAAAACCATTCAGCTATCAAAATGTTCGTCTCTTTTAGCTGAGGTGTGCTCTTTTTCAACTTTTTTTCTACCATTTATACTTTTTAAAATATTAAGCTTTTTATCACTTTTTTTAACATTGAAGTCAATGGGAGCATGCTTGAAATCCTTAAATTTTTCTTCCGCTCCCAAAAGTTTCAGCTCCTTCATACTTTCACCTAGAGACACCAAACAAACTTTAAAATGTTCACAAAATATTCAGCTATCTGGCTATATCTTTTCAGTTTGATATCTTTTACAGTTTTTGAGAAAAAGCTTTTTGTTTAGAGGTCATTTCAAGAAATTTTAGCCATTAATCAGAGTGTACTGTGTGTGTTTTGTTGCCATGGTTACCAAAGCTTCTGTTATACACAGGGGGGAGGTGGCTGGAGCATCTCAGCTCTGATTACAGAGCCCGGGGGGAGAGGACAAAAGCTGAAAAATCAGAACATGATTTCTAAACTGCCACCACTCCCTCATTTTCAAGCCCACCTACACAAATCTTATATCAAAACGTTCAGCTATCCCTGCTGCCACTAAACATGTCCACGGCTAAGCCATAGTCCTGATAGTTTTCACAATATGACCATTTGTTTGCAACTCACACCGTCCATTGACATTCATTGAAACTACACTCTAGCCCCTTCAAATTTGAAGGGCAATTTCTAAACTGCGACCGTGCCTTCAATTTTAATATTTCAGAGACATACTATGTATCAAAATCTAGGTCTGGGTCTTGTGATTCTCACAATATAAAGATCTTCGCTGTAGGATGTATAGTTTTTAAAATACGGCCATTTGTTTAGAGGTCATTTCAGGAAATTTTAGCCATTAATCAGAGTGTACTGTGTTTGTTTTGTTGCCATGGTTACCAAAGCTTCTGTTATACACAGGGGGGGAGGTGGCTGGAGCATCTCAGCTTTGATTACAGAGCCCGGGGGAGGGGACAGACACACCATGTACTGATTTATAATAGAGGAATATGATGGGGCAGTTTTGATGGGGTAATTCTGATGGGGCAGTTTTGATGGTGGCAATATGATGGGGCTGTTTTGATAGGGCAATTCTGATGGGGCAGTTTTGATGGTGGCAATATGATGGGACAGTTTTGATGGCAATATGATGGGGGCAATTTTGCTGGGGGCCGTTTCAGCAATTCAGCATTCCCACGCATTTTCCCCAGGAAATGCATTTTCTAGTTAGTGGGAATGCTTTAGCATTCCCACTATTGTTATTCGATTTTATTAGTGGGAATGCTTTAGCAGTCCCACTATTGTTATTCGATTTTATTTATTTTTAGTGGGAATGCTTTAGCAGTCCCACTATTGTTATTCGATTTTATTTATTATTTTTAATTAGTGGGAATGCTTTAGCAGTCCCACTATTGTTATTTTAATTTTATTCCGTATGTTTTTTGGCTCTGCGTAACTTCTGCATACTTTCAGCTATTAAAACCATTCAACTATTAAAATGTTCGTCTCTTTTAGCTGATGTGTGCTCTTTTTCAACTTTTTTTCTACCATTTATACTTTTTAAAATATTAAGCTTTTTAACACATTTTTTTAACATTAAAGTCAATGGGAGCATGCTTCAGATGCTTAAAATCTTCTTCCGCTCCCAAAAGTTTCAGCTCCTTCATACTTTCACCTACAGACACCAAACAAACTTTAAAATGTTCACAAAATATTCAGCTATCTGGCTATATCTTTTCAGTTTGATATCTTTTACAGTTTTTGAGAAAAAGCTTTTTGTTTAGAGGTAATTTCAGGAAATTTTAGCCATTAATCAGAGTGTACTGTGTTTGTTTTATTGCCATGGTTACCAAAGCTTCTGTTATACACAGGGGGGAAGGTGGCTGGAGCATCTCAGCTCATTACAGAGCCCGGGGGAAGGGACAGACACACCATGTACTGATTTATAATAGAGGAAAATGATGGGGCAGTTTTGATGGTGGCAATATGATGGGGCAGTTTTGATGGGGCAATTCTGATGGGGCAGTTTTGATGGTGGCAATTTGATGGGGCAGTTTTGATGGGGCAATTCTGATGGGGCAGTTTTGATGGGGCAGTTTTGATGGGGCAATTCTGATGGGGCAGTTTTGATGGTGGAAATATGATGGGGCAGTTTTGATGGCAATATGATGGGGGCAGTTTTGCTGGGGGCCATTTTAGCAATTCAGCATTCCCACGCATTTTCACCAGGAAATGCATTTTCTAGTTAGTGGGAATGCTTTAGCAGTCCCACTATTGTTATTCGATTTTATTTATTAGTGGGAATGCTTTAGCAGTCCCACTATTGTTATTCGTTTTTTTATTAGTGGGACTGCTTTAGCAGTCCCACTATTGTTGTTCGTTTTTTTATTATTTTTCTTATTCCGTACGTTTTTCGGTAATGCGTAACTTCTGCATACTTTCAGCTATTAAAACCATTCAACTATCAAAATGTTCGTCTCTTTTAGCTGAGGTGTGCTCTTTTTCAACTTTTTTTCTACCATTTATACTTTTTAAAATATTAAGCTTTTTATCACTTTTTTTTAACATTGAAGTCAATGGGAGCATGCTTGAAATCCTTAAATTTTTCTTCCGCTCCCAAAAGTTTCAGCTCCTTCATACTTTCACCTAGAGACACCAAACAAACTTTAAAATGTTCACAAAATATTCAGCTATCTGGCTATAGCTTTTCAATTTGATATCTTTTACAGTTTTTGAGAAAAAGCTTTTTGTTTAGAGGTCATTTCAAGAAATTTTAGCCATTAATCAGAGTGTACTGTGTGTGTTTTTGTTGCCATGGTTACCAAAGCTTCTGTTATACACAGGGGGGGAGGTGGCTGGAGCATCTCAGCTCTGATTACAGAGCCCGGGGGCAGGGGACAAAAGCTGAAAAATCAGAACATGATTCTAAACTGCCTCCACTCCCTCATTTTCAAGCCCACCTACACAAATCTTATATCAAAACGTTCAGCTATCCCTGCTGCCACTAAACATGTCCACGGCTAAGCCATAGTCCTGATAGTTTTCACAATATGACCATTTGTTTGCAACTCACACCGTCCATTGACATTCATTGAAACTACACTCTAGCCCCTTCAAATTTGAAGGGCAATTTCTAAACTGCGACCGTGCCTTCAATTTTAATATTTCAGAGACATACTATGTATCAAAATCTAGGTCTGAGTCTTGTGAGTCTCACAATATAAAGATCTTTGCTGTAGGATGTATAGTTTTTAAAATACGGCCATTTGTTTAGAGGTCATTTCAGGAAATGTTAGCCATTAATCAGAGTGTACTGTTAGTGTTTGTTTTGTTGCCATGGTTACCAAAGCTTCTGTTATACACAGGGGGGAGGGGACAGACACACCATGTACTGATTTATAATAGAGGAATATGATGGGGCAGTTTTGATGGGGTAATTCTGATGGGGCAGTTTTGATGGTGGCAATATGATGGGGCAGTTTTGATGGTGGCAATTCTGATGGGGCAGTTTTGATGGTGGCAATATGATGGGACAGTTTTGATGGCAATATGATGGGGGCAATTTTGCTGGGGGCCGTTTTAGCAATTCAGCATTCCCACGCATTTTCCCCAGGAAATGCATTTTCTAGTTAGTGGGAATGCTTTAGCAGTCCCACTATTGTTATTCGATTTTATTTATTAGTGGGAATGCTTTAGCAGTCCCACTATTGTTATTCGTTTTTTTATTTATTATTAGTGGGAATGCTTTAGCAGTCCCACTATTGTTATTCGTTTTTTTATTATTTTTCTTCTTATTCCGTACGTTTTTCGGTAATGCGTAACTTCTGCATACTTTCAGCTATTAAAACCATTCAACTATCAAAATGTTCGTCTCTTTTAGCTGAGGTGTGCTCTTTTTCAACTTTTTTTCTACCATTTATACTTTTTAAAATATTAAGCTTTTTATCACTTTTTTTTTAACATTGAAGTCAATGGGAGCATGCTTGAAATCCTTAAATTTTTCTTCCGCTCCCAAAAGTTTCAGCTCCTTCATACTTTCACCTAGAGACACCAAACAAACTTTAAAATGTTCACAAAATTTTCAGCTATCTGGCTATAGCTTTTCAGTTTTATATCTTTTACAGTTTTTGAGAAAAAGCTTTTTGTTTAGAGGTCATTTCAAGAAATTTTAGCCATTAATCAGAGTGTACTGTTTGTTTTGTTGCCATGGTTACCAAAGCTTCTGTTATACACAGGGGGGGAGGTGGCTGGAGCATCTCAGCTCTGATTACAGAGCCCGGGGGAGGGGACAGACACACCATGTACTGATTTATAATAGAGGAATATGATGGGGCAGTTTTGATGGGGTAATTCTGATGGGGCAGTTTTGATGGTGGCAATATGATGGGGCAGTTTTGATGGTGGCAATATGATGGGGCTGTTTTGATGGTGGCAATATGATGGGACAGTTTTGATGGCAATATGATGGGGGCAATTTTGCTGGGGGCCGTTTTAGCAATTCAGCATTCCCACGCATTTTCCCCAGGAAATGCATTTTCTAGTTATTTTTAATAATTTTAATTTTATTCCGTACGTTTTTCGGTAATGCGTAACTTCTGCATACTTTCAGCTATTAAAACCATTCAACTATCAAAATGTTCGTCTCTTTTAGCTGAGGTGTGCTCTTTTTCAACTTTTTTTCTACCATTTATACTTTTTAAAATATTAAGCTTTTTATCACTTTTTTTTAACATTGAAGTCAATGGGAGCATGCTTGAGAAACTTAAAATCTTCTTCCGCTCCCAAAAGTTTCAGCTCCTTCATACTTTCACCTAGAGACACCAAACAAACTTTAAAATGTTCACAAAATATTCAGCTATCTGGCTATATCTTTTCAGTTTGATATCTTTTACAGTTTTTGAGAAAAAAGCTTTTTGTTTAGAGGTCATTTCAAGAAATTTTAGCCATTAATCAGAGTGTACTGTGTGTGTTTTGTTGCCATGGTTACCAAAGCTTCTGTTATACACAGGGGGGGAGGTGGCTGGAGCATCTCAGCTCTGATTACAGAGCCCGGGGGGAGGGGACAAAAGCTGAAAAATCAGAACATGATTTCTAAACTGCCGCCACTCCCTCATTTTCAAGCCCACCTACACAAATCTTATATCAAAACGTTCAGCTATCCCTGCTGCCACTAAACATGTCCACGGCTAAGCCATAGTCCTGATAGTTTTCACAATATGACCATTTTTTTGCAACTCACACCGTCCATTGACATTCATTGAAACTACACTCTAGCCCCTTCAAATTTGAAGGGCAATTTCTAAACTGCGACCGTGCCTTCAATTTTAATATTTCAGAGACATACTATGTATCAAAATCTAGGTCTGGGTCTTGTGATTCTCACAATATAAAGATCTTCGCTGTAGGATTTATAGTTTTTGGGAAAAAGCTTTTTGTTTAGAGGTCATTTCAGGAAATTTTAGCCATTAATCAGAGTGTACTGTTAGTGTTTGTTTTGTTGCCATGGTTACCAAAGCTTCTGTTATACACAGGGGGGGAGGTGGCTGGAGCATCTCAGCTTTGATTACAGAGCCCGGGGGAGGGGACAGACACACCATGTACTGATTTATAATAGAGGAATATGATGGGGCAGTTTTGATGGGGTAATTCTGATGGGGCAGTTTTGATGGTGGCAATATGATGGGGCAGTTTTGATGGTGGCAATATGATGGGGCTGTTTTGATAGGGCAATTCTGATGGGGCAGTTTTGATGGTGGCAATATGATGGGACAGTTTTGATGGCAATATGATGGGGGCAATTTTGCTGGGGGCCGTTTTAGCAATTCAGCATTCCCACGCATTTTCCCCAGGAAATGCATTTTCTAGTTATTTTTAATAATTTTAATTTTATTCCGTACGTTTTTCGGTAATGCGTAACTTCTGCATACTTTCAGCTATTAAAACCATTCAGCTATCAAAATGTTCGTCTCTTTTAGCTGAGGTGTGCTCTTTTTCAACTTTTTTTCTACCATTTATACTTTTTAAAATATTAAGCTTTTTATCACTTTTTTTAACATTGAAGTCAATGGGAGCATGCTTGAAATCCTTAAATTTTTCTTCCGCTCCCAAAAGTTTCAGCTCCTTCATACTTTCACCTAGAGACACCAAACAAACTTTAAAATGTTCACAAAATATTCAGCTATCTGGCTATATCTTTTCAGTTTGATATCTTTTACAGTTTTTGAGAAAAAGCTTTTTGTTTAGAGGTCATTTCAAGAAATTTTAGCCATTAATCAGAGTGTACTGTGTGTGTTTTGTTGCCATGGTTACCAAAGCTTCTGTTATACACAGGGGGGAGGTGGCTGGAGCATCTCAGCTCTGATTACAGAGCCCGGGGGGAGAGGACAAAAGCTGAAAAATCAGAACATGATTTCTAAACTGCCACCACTCCCTCATTTTCAAGCCCACCTACATAAATCTTATATCAAAACGTTTAGCTATCCCTGCTGCCACTAAACATGTCCACGGCTAAGCCATAGTCCTGATAGTTTTCACAATATGACCATTTGTTTGCAACTCACGCCGTCCATTGACATTCATTAAAACTACACTCTAGCCCCTTCAAATTTGAAGGGCAATTTCTAAACTGCGACCGTGCCTTCAATTTTAATATTTCAGAGACATACTATGTATCAAAATCTAGGTCTGGGTCTTGTGATTCTCACAATATAAAGATCTTCGCTGTAGGATGTATAGTTTTTAAAATACGGCCATTTGTTTAGAGGTCATTTCAGGAAATTTTAGCCATTAATCAGAGTGTACTGTTTGTTTTGTTGCCATGGTTACCAAAGCTTCTGTTATACACAGGGGGGGAGGTGGCTGGAGCATCTCAGCTCTGATTACAGAGCCCGGGGGAGGGGACAGACACACCATGTACTGATTTATAATAGAGGAATATGATGGGGCAGTTTTGATGGGGTAATTCTGATGGGGCAGTTTTGATGGTGGCAATATGATGGGGCAGTTTTGATGGGGTAATTCTGATGGGGCAGTTTTGATGGTGGCAATATGATGGGGCAGTTTTGATGGTGGCAATATGATGGGGCTGTTTTGATGGTGGCAATATGATGGGACAGTTTTGATGGCAATATGATGGGGGCAATTTTGCTGGGGGCCGTTTTAGCAATTCAGCATTCCCACGCATTTTCCCCAGGAAATGCATTTTCTAGTTAGTGGGAATGCTTTAGCAGTCCCACTATTGTTATTCGTTTTTTTATTATTTTTCTTCTTATTCCGTACGTTTTTCGGTAATGCGTAACTTCTGCATACTTTCAGCTATTAAAACCATTCAACTATCAAAATGTTCGTCTCTTTTAGCTGAGCTGTGCTCCTTTTCAACTTTTTTCTACCATTTATACTTTTTAAAATATTAAGCTTTTTATCACTTTTTTTAACATTGAAGTCAATGGGAGCATGCTTGAAATCCTTAAATTTTTCTTCCGCTCCCAAAAGTTTCAGCTCCTTCATACTTTCACCTAGAGACACCAAACAAACTTTAAAATGTTCACAAAATATTCAGCTATCTGGCTATAGCTTTTCAGTTTGATATCTTTTACAGTTTTTGAGAAAAAGCTTTTTGTTTAGAGGTCATTTCAAGAAATTTTAGCCATTAATCAGAGTGTACTGTGTGTTTTGTTGCCACGGTTACCAAAGCTTCTGTTATACACAGGGGGGGAGGTGGCTGGAGCATCTCAGCTCTGATTACAGAGCCCGGGGGGAGGGGACAGACACACCATGTACTGATTTATAATAGAGGAATATGATGGGGCAGTTTTGATGGGGTAATTCTGATGGGGCAGTTTTGATGGTGGCAATATGATGGGGCAGTTTTGATGGTGGCAATATGATGGGGCTGTTTTGATAGGGCAATTCTGATGGGGCAGTTTTGATGGTGGCAATATGATGGGGCAATTCTGATGGGGCAATTCTGATGGGGCAGTTTTGATGGTGGCAATATGATGGGGCAGTATTAATGGGGACAATTTTGATGGCAGTATGATGGGGCAGTTTTGATGGCGGTCGTTTTAGCAATTTAGCTATTCAGCAATTATTTTTGAAAAAAAAAAAATTTTGAAAAAAAAACAATATTTTTGAAAAAAAATTATTTTTGAAAAAAAAAATATTTTTGAAAAAAAAAATCATTTTTGAAAAAAAAAATATATTTTTGAAAAAAAAAAAAATTTTGAAAAAAAACCAATATTTTTGAAAAAAAAAATTACTTTTGAAAAAAAAAATTACTTTTGAAAAAAAAAAATTACTTTTGAAAAAAAAAAATTACTTTTGAAAAAAAAAATTACTTTTAGTTTTGATGGGGCAATTTTGATGGGGCACTTCTAATGGGGCAGTTTTGATGGCAATATGATGGGGGCAGTTTTGATGGTGGCAATATGATGGGGCAGTTTTGATGGTGGTAATATGATGGGGCAGTTTTGATGGTGGCAATATGATGGGGCAGTTTTGATGGGGCATTTCTGATGGTGGCAATATGATGGGACAGTTTTGATGGAGCAATTCTGATGGGGCAGTTTTGATGGTGGCAATATGATGGGGCAGTTTTAATGGGGACAATTTTGATGGGGTAATTCTGATGGGGCAGTTTTGATGGCGGCCGTTTTAGCAATTTAGCTATTCAGCATTCCCACGCATTTTCCCCAGGAAATGCATTTTCTAGTTAGTGGGAATGCTTTAGCAGTCCCACTATTGTTATTCGTTTTTTTATTATTTTTCTTCTTATTCCGTACGTTTTTCGGCAATGCGTAACTTCTGCATACTTTCAGCTATTAAAACCATTCAACTATCAAAATGTTCGTCTCTTTTAGCTGAGGTGTGCTCTTTTTCAACTTTTTTTCTACCATTTATACTTTTTAAAATATTAAGCTTTTTATCACTTTTTTTTAACATTGAAGTCAATGGGAGCATGCTTGAAATCCTTAAATTTTTCTTCCGCTCCCAAAAATTTCAGCTCCTTCATACTTTCACCTAGAGACACCAAACAAACTTTAAAATGTTCACAAAATATTCAGCTATCTGGCTATAGCTTTTCAGTTTGATATCTTTTACAGTTTTTGAGAAAAAGCTTTTTGTTTTGAGGTCATTTCAGGAAATTTTAGCCATTAATCAGAGTGTACTGTGTGTGTTTTGTTGCCATGGTTACCAAAGCTTCTGTTATACACAGAGGGGGGGGGGAGGTGGCTGGAGCATCTCAGCTTTGATTACAGAGCCCGGGGGAGGGGACAGACACACCATGTACTGATTTATAATAGAGGAATATGATGGGGCAGTTTTGATGGTGGCAATTCTGATGGGGCCGTTTTGATGGCGGTCATTTTAGCAATTTAGCTATTCAGCAATTATTTTTGAAAAAAAAAAAATATTTTTGAAAAAAAAATATATTTTTGAAAAAAAAAAAATTATTTTTTAAAAAAAAAATTTTTTGAAAAAAAAAATTATTTTTGAAAAAAAAAAAAATTATTTTTGAAAAAGAAAAAAAAATCATTTTTGAAAAAAAAAAATTATTTTTGAAAAAAAAAATATTTTTGAAAAAAAAAAAAATTTTTTTAACCACTTGCCGACCGCCTCACGCCTATATACGTGAGCAGAGCGGCACGGGCAGGCAAAATCACGTACCTGAAACGTGATTGCCTTCCCGCGGGTGGGGGGTCCGATCGGACCCCCCCCCGGTGCCAGCTGCGGTCGGCATTTGGTTGGGAGCGATGAGAGACGAGGGGGAGACCATCCGATCGTGGCCCCCCCCTCGCGATCGCTCCCAGCCACTGACAAACATCCCCTGCCTCTGTATAGTACACAGAGGCAGAGGATGTGATGTCATCTCTCCTCGGCTGTCAGTTTCCGTTCCAGCGCCGAGGAGAGATGACATGTAAGTAAGTGCACAACACAAACACACACAGTAGAACATGCCAGGCATACATTACACCCCCGATCCCCCCCCGATCGCCCCCCGATCCCCCCCCAATCACCCCCTCCCCTGTCACAAACTGACACCAAGCAGGTTTTTTTTTTTTTTTTTTTTTTTTTTTCCTGATTACTGCATAGTGTCAGTTTGTGACAGTTAGCAGTGTTAGGACAGTTACTGTAACCCCCCTGTAGGTCTAGGGTACCCCCCTTACCCCCCCTAATAAAGTTTTAACCCCTTGATCACCCCCCTCACCAGTGTCGCTAAGCGATCATTTTTCTGATCGCTGTATTAGTGTCGCTGGTGACGGTAGTTAGGGACGTAAATATTTAGGTTCGCCGTCAGTGTTTTATAGCGACAGGGACCCCCATATACTATCTAATAAATGTTTTAACCCCTTGATTGCCCCCTAGTTAACCCTTTCACCACTGATCACCGTATAACCGTTACGGGTGACGCTGGTTAGTTCGTTTATTTTTTATAGTGTCAGGGCACCCGCCGTTTATTACCGAATAAAGGTTTAGCCCCCTGATCGCCCGGCGGTGATATGCGTCGCCCCAGGCAGCGTCAGATTAGCGCCAGTACCCCCCCTAATAAAGTTTTAACCCCTTGATCACCCCCTGTCGCCAGTGTCGCTAAGCGATCATTTTTCTGATCGCTGTATTAGTGTCACTGGTGACGCTAGTTAGGGACGTAAATATTTAGGTTCGCCGTCAGTGTTTTATAGCGACAGGGACCCCCATATACTATCTAATAAATGTTTTAACCCCTTGATTGCCCCCTAGTTAACCCTTTCACCACTGATCACCGTATAACTGTTACGGGTGACGCTGGTTAGTTAGTTTATTTTTTATAGTGTCAGGGCACCCGCCGTTTATTACCGAATAAAGGTTTAGCCCCCTGATCGCCCGGCGGTGATATGCGTTGCCCCAGGCAGCGTCAGATTAGCGCCAGTACCGCGAACACCCACGCACGCACCGTACACGCACCATACACCTCCCTTAGTGGTATAGTATCTGATCGGATCAATATCTGATCCGATCAGATCTATACTAGCGTCCCCAGCAGTTTAGGGTTCCCAAAAACGCAGTGTTAGCGGGATCAGCCCAGATACCTGCTAGCACCTGCGTTTTGCCCCTCCGCCCGGCCCGGCCCAGCCCACCCAAGTGCAGTATCGATCGATCACTGTCACCCCGGTCGTAGTCAAACCAGCACTGCAGTAACACTTGGTGACGTGGCGAGTCCCATAAGTGCAGTTCAAGCTGGTGAGGTGGCAAGCACAAGTAGTGTCCCGCTGCCACCAAAAAGACAAACACAGGCCCGTCATGCCCATAGTGCCCTTCCTGCTGCATTCGCCAATCCTAATTGGGAACCCACCGCTTCTGCAGCGCCCGTACTTCCCCCATTCACATCCCCAACCAAATGCAGTCGGCTGCATGAGAGGCATTTTCTTTATGTCCTCCCGAGTACCCCTACCCAGCGAACCCCCCAAAAAATATGTTGTGTCTGCAGCAAGCGCGGATATAGCCGTGACACCCGCTATTATTGTCCCTCCTGTCCTGACAATCCTGGTCTTTGCATTGGTGAATGTTTTGAACGCTACCATGCACTAGTTGAGTATTAGCGTAGGGTACAACATTGCACAGACTAGGCACACTTTCACAGGGTCTCCCAAGATGCCATCGCATTTTGAGAGACCCGAACCTGGAACCGGTTACAGTTATTATAGTTAGTTACAAAAAAAAGTGTAAAAAAAAAAAAACACAAACAAAAATATAAAATAAAAATAGTTGTCGTTTTATTGTTCTCTCTCTCTCTATTCTCTCTCTATTGTTCTGCTCTTTTTTACTGTATTCTATTCTGCAATGTTTTATTGTTATTGTTATTGTTATTGTTATTATGTTTTATCATGTTTGCTTTTCAGGTATGCAATTTTTTTATACCTTACCGTTTACTGTGCTTTATTGTTAACCATTTTTTTGTCTTCAGGTATGCCATTCACGACTTTGAGTGGTTATACCAGAATGATGCCTGCAGGTTTAGGTATCATCTTGGTATCATTCTTTTCAGCCAGCGGTCGGCTTTCATGTAAAAGCAATCCTAGTGGCTAATTAGCCTCTAGACTGCTTTTACAAGCAGTGGGAGGGAATGCCCCCCCCCCCAACATCTTCCGTGTTTTTCTCTGGCTCTCCTGTCTCAACAGGGAACCTGAAAATGCAGCCGGTGATTCAGCCAGCTGACCATAGAGCTGATCAGAGACCAGAGTGGCTCCAAACATCTCTATGACCTAAGAAACCGGAAGCTACGAGCATTTTATGACGTAGATTTCGCCGGATGTAAACAGCGCCATTGGGAAATTGGGAAAGCATTTTATCACACCGATCTTGGTGTGATCAGATGCTTTGAGGGCAGAGGAGAAATCTAGGGTCTAATAGACCCCAATTTTTGCAAAAAAGAGTACCTGTCACTACCTATTGCTATCATAGGGGATATTTACATTCCCTGAGATAACAATAAAAATGATTTAAAAAAAAAAAAAAATGAAAGGAACAGTTTAAAAATAAGATAAAAAAATAATAATAATAAAGAAAAAAAAAAAAAAAAAAAAAAAAGCACCCCTGTCCCCCCTGCTCTCGCGCTAAGGTGAACGCAAGCGTTGGTCTGGCGTCAAATGTAAACAGCAATTGCACCATGCATGTGAGGTATCGCCGCGAAGGTCAGATCGAGGGCAGTAATTTTAGCAGTAGACCTCCTCTGTAAATCTAAAGTGGTAACCTGTAAAGGCTTTTAAAGGCTTTTAAAAATGTATTTAGTTTGTCGCCACTGCACGTTTGTGCGCAATTTTAAAGCATGTCATGTTTGGTATCTATGTACTCGGCCTAAGATCATCTTTTTTATCTCATCAAACATTTGGGCAATATAGTGTGTTTTAGTGCATTAAAATGTAAAAAAGTGTGTTTTTTCCCCAAAAAATGCGTTTGAAAAATCGCTGCGCAAATACTGTGTGAAAAAAAAAAATGAAACACCCACCATTTTAATCTGTAGGGCATTTGCTTTAAAAAAAATATATAATGTTTGGGGGTTCAAAGTAATTTTCTTGCAAAAAAAAATTATTTTTTTATGTAAACAATAAGTGTCAGAAAGGGCTTTGTCTTCAAGTGGTTAGAAGAGTGGGTGATGTGTGACATAAGCTTCTAGATGTTGTGCATAAAATGCCAGGACAGTTCAAACCCCCCCCAAATGACCCCATTTTGGAAAGTAGACACCCCAAGCTATTTGCTGAGAGTCATGTTGAGTCCATGGAATAATTTATATTGTGACACAAGTTGCGGGAAAGAGACAATTTTTTATTTTTTTTATTTTTTTTTGCGCAAAGTTGTCACTAAATGATATATTGCTCAAACATGCCATGGGAATATGTGAAATTACACCCCAAAATACATTCTGCTGCTTCTCCTGAGTACGGGGATACCACATGTGTGAGACTTTTTGGGAGCCTAGCCGCGTACGGGACCCCGAAAACCAAGCACCGCCTTCAGGCTTTCTAAGGCCGTAAATTTTTGATTTCACTCTTCACCGCCTATCACAGTTTCGGGGGCCATGGAATGCCCAGGTGGCAAAAAAAAACCCCAAATGACCCCATTTTGGAAAGTAGACACCCCAAGCTATTTGATGAGAGGTATAGTGAGTATTTTGCAGACCTCACTTTTTGTCACAAAGTTTTGAAAATTGAAAAAAGAAAAAAAAAATTTTTTTTTCTCGTCTTTCTTTATTTTCAAAAACAAATGAGAGCTGCAAAATACTCACCATGCCTCTCAGCAAATAGCTTGGGGTGTCTACTTTCCAAAATGGGGTCATTTGGGGGGGGTTTGTGCCACCTGGGCATTCCATGGCCTCCGAAACTGTGATAGGCAGTGAGGAGTAAAATCAAAAATGTACGCCCTTAGAAATCCTGAAGGCAGTGCTTGGTTTTCGGGGTCCCGTACGCGGCTAGGCTCCTAAAAAGTCCCACACATGTGGTATCCCCGTACTCAGGAGAAGCAGCTAAATGTATTTTGGGGTGCAATTCCACATATGCCCATGGCCTGTGTGAGCAATATATCATTTAGTGACAACTTTTTGTAATTTTTTTTTTTTTTTTTTTTTTTTGTCATTATTCAATCACTTGGGACAAAAAAAATGAATATTCAATGGGCTCAACATGCCTCTCAGCAAATTCCTTGGGGTGTCTACTTTCCAAAATGGGGTCATTTGTGGGGGTTTTGTACTGCCCTGCCATTTTAGCACCTCAAGAATCGACATAGGCAGTCATAAATTAAAGGCTGTGTAAATTCCAGAAAATGTACCCTAGTTTGTAGACGCTATAACTTTTGCGCAAACCAATAAATATACACTTATTGACATTTTTTTTACCAAAGACATGTGGCCGAATACATTTTGGCCTAAATGTATGACTAAAATTGAGTTTATTGGATTTTTTTTAGAACAAAAAGTAGAAAATATCATTTTTTTTCAAAATTTTCGGTCTTTTTCCGTGTATAGCGCAAAAAATAAAAACGGCAGAGGTGATCAAATACCATCAAAAGAAAGCTCTATTTGTGGGAAGAAAAGGACGCAAATTTCGTTTGGGTACAGCATTGCATGACCGCGCAATTAGCAGTTAAAGCGACGCAGTGCCGAATTGTAAAAAGTGCTCTGGTCAGGAAGGGGGTAAATCCTTCCGGGGCTGAAGTGGTTAAAAAAAAAAATATTTTTTTAAAAAAAAATCATTTTTGAAAAAAAAAAATTTTTTGAAAAAAAATTTTTGAAAAAAAAAATTTTTGAAAAAAAAATATTTTTGAAAAAAAAAATATTTAAAAAAAAAAAATCATTTTTGAAAAAAAAAAAATCATTTTTGAAAAAAAAAAAATATTTTTGAAAAAAAAAAAAAATATTTTTTTTAAAAAAAAAAATCATTTTTGAAAAAAAAAAAAATTTTTGAAAAAAAAAAAAAATTTTGAAAAAAATATTTTTGAAAAAAAAAAATATTTTTGAAAAAAAAAAATATTTTTTGATGGGGCAGTTTTGATGGTGGCAATATGATGGTGCAGTTTTGATGAGGCAATTCTGATGGGGCAGTTTTGATGGTGGCAATATGATGGGACAGTTTTGATGGCAATATGATGGGGGCAATTTTGCTGGGGGCCGTTTTAGCAATTCAGCATTCCCACGCATTTTCCCCAGGAAATGCATTTTCTAGTTCGTTTTTTTATTATTTTTCTTATTCCGTACGTTTTTCGGTAATGCGTAACTTCTGCATACTTTCAGCTATTAAAACCATTCAACTATCAAAATGTTCGTCTCTTTTAGCTGAGGTGTGCTCTTTTTCAACTTTTTTTCTACCATTTATACTTTTTAAAATATTAAGCTTTTTATCACTTTTTTTTAACATTGAAGTCAATGGGAGCATGCTTGAGAAACTTAAAATCTTCTTCCGCTCCCAAAAGTTTCAGCTCCTTCATACTTTCACCTAGAGACACCAAACAAACTTTAAAATGTTCACAAAATATTCAGCTATCTGGCTATATCTTTTCAGTTTGATATCTTTTACAGTTTTTGAGAAAAAGCTTTTTGTTTAGAGGTCATTTCAAGAAATTTTAGCCATTAATCAGAGTGTACTGTGTGTGTGTTTTGTTGCCATGGTTACCAAAGCTTCTGTTATACACAGGGGGGAAGGTGGCTGGAGCATCTCAGCTCTGAATACAGAGCCCGGGGGAGGGGACAGGCACACCATGTACTGATTTATAATAGGGGAATATGATGGGGCAGTTTTGATAGGGCAATTCTGATGGGGCAGTTTCGATGGGGCAATTATGATGGGGCAGTTTTGATGGTGGCAATATAATGGGGTAGTTTTGATAGGGCAATTCTGATGGGGCAGTTTCATGGTGGCAATATGATGGGGCAATTCTGATGGGGCAGTTTTGATGGTGGCAATATGATGGGGCAGTTTTGATGGGGCAATTCTGATGGGGCAGTTTTGATGGGGCAGTTTTATTGGTGGCAATTATGATGGGTCAGTTTTGATGGTGGCAATATGATGGGGCAGTTCTGATGGGATAATTCTGATGGGGCAGTTTTGATGGTGGCAATATGATGGGGCAGTTTTGATGGGACAATTCTGATGGGGCAGTTTTGATGGTGGCAATTTTAATGGAGCAGTTTTAAAGGTGGCAATATGATGGGGCAGTTTTGATGGTGGCAGTTTTGATGGTGGCAATATGATGGGGCAGTTTTGATGGGGGAATTCCGATGGGGCAGTTTTGATGGTGGCAATATGATGGGGCAGTTTTAATGGGGACAATTTTGATGGGGCAATTCTGATGTGGCAGTTTTGATGGCGCAGTTTTGATGGCGGCCATTTTAGCAATTTAGCTATTCAGCATTCCCACGCATTTTCCCCAAGAAATGCATTTTCTAGTTTTAATTTTAATAATTATATTCCGTACATTTTTTGGTTCTGCGTAACTTCTGCATACTTTCAGCTATTAAAACCATTCAACTATTAAAATGTTCGTCTCTTTTAGCTGATGTGTGCTCTTTTTCAACTTTTTTTCTACCATTTATACTTTTTAAAATATTAAGCTTTTTAACACTTTTTTTAACATTGAAGTCAATGGGAGCATGCTTGAAATCCTTAAATTCTTCTTCCGCTCCCAAAAGTTTTAGCTCCTTCATACTTTCACCTAGAGACACCAAACAAACTTTAAAATGTTCACAAAATATTCAGCTATCTGGCTATATCTTTTCAGTTTGATATCTTTTACAGTTTTTGAGAAAAAGCTTTTTGTTTAGAGGTCATTTCAGGAAATTTTAGCCATTAATCAGAGTGTACTGTGTTTGTTTTGTTGCCATGGTTACCAAAGCTTCTGTTATACACAGGGGGGGAGGTGGCTGGAGCATCTCAGCTCTGATTACAGAGCCCGGGGGAGGGGACAGACACACCATGTACTGATTTATAATAGAGGAATATGATGGGGCAGTTTTGATGGGACAATTCTGATGGGGCAGTTTTGATGGGGCAATTACGATGGGGCAGTTTTGATGGTGCCAAGATGATGGGGCAGTTTTGATGGGACAATTCTGATGGGGCAGTTTTGATGGGACAATTCTGATGGGGCAGGTTTGATGGTGGCAATATGATGGGGCAGTTTTGATAGGGCAATTCTGATGGGGCAGTTTTCATGGTGGCAATATGATGGGGCAGTTTTGATGGGGCAATTCTGATGGGGCAGTTTTCATGGTGGCAATATGATGGGGCAACTATAAAATAAAAATATGTGGCGCTATTCCATCAATCAGTAACAGTACAAAGTGTGGTGAAGTGGGCAGAGTATAATCCACCTCGTGTGGTAATAAGCCAAGCAAAAGTGAATAATGGCCAAGAATTGATGCCACCATATAAGAGTAGATCAAGAAAAGCGGATGCAATTCTGCGATAAGAAAAATTAAATAAAAAATATAGGCAATGAAATAGAAAGTGACACAGTGCTAGATGAAATAAAACAATCACCCCTCAATAGGTGAGAAAATATCTGCGAATAAGAAAAAATGACTTCCCAAATGAATGCTTACAACCAAAATTCATATATAAGTGGAAGCAATTGAATGCAAAGTGACTCAGTGCTTAGTGAAATAAAACGGTCACCCCTCGTAGGTGAAAAAATAACTGTGAATAGAGAAAAAATGCCTTCCCAAATAAATAGCTCACAACCAAAGTTCATAGACAAGTAATGCCAGTGGCTCAAAATCAATCACTAGAAATAAATACTAATGCTGATAAAAAATATTAATATATAAAATAAATAAAGTCACTTCTTCTACGTGAGCTAAGAATAAACAGTGATAAAGTGACATATAGTGCAGAAAAAATCTTGAGATCAACAACAAATATGTGCATGAATTGCGAAATAGTAAATAATATTGACCAAATTGAATAGTAAAATCATGCCATAATAATTAATATATGCAATAATAGAGTAATGAAATAAGTGTTTAAAATAATCAATAATGGTAGGACAGCTGATCCCACAACAGAGATGCTGTCCCAAACGGTGACAATAGTGCAATATAGTCCATACAAAAGTGCAGTAGTGATGGGTGATTTCCACAAAAAGTCTTTAGACACAGTGCAAAAAATTGTGCAGTGACTGGTAATTTTTCTTCTATGCACGTTCTAGTGCATCACCCAGGTGTTTCCCCCAGCCTCTCACCTCCAGCAGCGGCCCCCAATGGGCCTAGTAGGGCGGGTGGATATTCCTAGGAGAGGATGTGTTTCCTGCAGCGTGTCTTTAAGCATCCAGTAGGTCTGTCTCTCTGCAACTCATCCCACAGCTCATCCCACAGCTCTCAGCACTCTCAGCGGTCCCATCTGTTATTAAGAGCAAAGAAAAGATCTCATGGTGTAGTATTTAAAAGCCCATTTATTAAAAAAACGTAGTAACTTACATTGAAATAAACAGCAAACAGTAGATGTGAGGGAAGCTTCCGGGTTCGGCCGTCCCCGAGAAGCGTCGGCACCTGACTCCTCCTACCCTGACGCGTTGCGTCACAGCACGTGACTTTATCAAATGGGTGCGAAGCGGCCCGAGGAGAAGAAGATAGAAGACGCCGCGGAGGAGATGCTGGACGAGAACGCCGGAGGAAGAACCAGAAGAACCAGAAGAAGAAGATAGAAGAAAGAAGAAGCATTTAAATAAAGGAATTGTCAAAAACTGTCTCTTGTCATTTTTAACATTTTTGACAGTTTTTTAGTGAAATGGTAGGGGTAAGTACCCCCTTACCATTTCACACGGGGGGGGCGGGATCTGGGGGTCCCCTTGTTAAAGGGGGCTTCGAGATTCCGATAAGCCCCCCGCCCGCAGACCCCCACAACCACCGGCCAGGTTTGTGGGGATGAGGCCCTTGTCCTCATCAACATGGGGACAAGGTGTTTTGGGGGGCTACCCCAAAGCACCCTCCCAATGTTGAGGGCATGTGGCCTGGTATGGTTCAGGAGGGGGGGCCGCACTCTCGTCCCCCCCTCTTTACCTGCGGCCTGCCAGGTTGCGTGCTCAGATAAGGGTCTGGTATGGATGTTTTGGGGGACCCCACGCCGGTTTTTTTTTTGGCGCGGGGTTCCCCTTAAAATCCATACCAGACCTGAAGGGTCTGGTATGGAATTTAGGGGGAACCCCACGTCATTTTTTTTTAAATTTTGGCCGGGGTTCCCCTTAATATCCATACCAGACCTGAAGGGCCTGGTATGGAATTTAGGGGGTCTCCCACGTCTTTTTTTTTTTTAATTTTGCTTCGGGGTTGCCCTGTGGGGAATTCCCATGCCGTTTTTATCAATGAACTTCTATGTGTATTGTCGGCAATGCAATAGCCGCGGGTAGTTTTAAATGGCTTTTTTTCCTTCGAAATGTCATTTTGCTGTCAGACTGTTCTAAACACGGGAAACATGCGCCCCTTTACAGGCATACTATAGACACCCCCCCAGCTACGAAATTTAAAGGGATATTACACTTTTATTGTTTGACTTTAAGCTTTATTAAAATCACTGCTCCTGAAAAAACGGCCGTTTTTAAAACTTTTTTTGCATTGATCCATGTCCCCTGGGGCAGGACCCAGGTCCTCAAACACTTTTTATGACAATAACTTACATATAAGCCTTTAAAATGAGCACTTTTGATTTCTCCCATAGACTTTTAAAGGGTGTTCCTCTGCATTCGAATTTGCCGCGAACACCCCAAATTGTTCGCTGTTCGGCGAACTTGCAAACAGCCAAAGTTCGAGTCGAACATGAGTTCGACTCGAACTCGAAGCTCATCCCTACCCACCACCATGCTATAGCAAGACACACTTGTCTTTGTACTCCTTACCTGGTTGCCACCACACACACTTGACCCCATCTGAACCAAATCTGAACCATTGAACCCATCTGAACCAAATACGTTTATCCTTAGTCTGCTTATCTTCAGCAAACTGTTTGCGGGCTTTCTTGTGCATCTTCTTTAGAAGAGGCTTCCATCTGGGACAACAGCCATGTAGACCAATTTAATGCAGTGTGCGGCGTATGGTCTAAGCATTGACAGGCTGACCTCCAACCCATTCAATCTCTACAGCAATGCTGGCAGCACTCATACGTCTATTTCCAAAAGACAACCTTCTGGATACGACGCTGAGCACGTGCGCTCAACTTCTTTGGTCGACCATGGTGAGGCCTGTTCTGAGTGGAACCTGTCCTGTTAAACCGATGTATCGTCTCCGTCACCGTGCTGCAGCTCAGTTTCAGGGTCTTGGCAATCTTCTTGTAGCCTAGGCCATCTTTATGTAGGGCAACAATTCTTTTTTCAGATCCTCGTTTTTTGCCATGAGGTGCCATGTTGAACTTCCAGTGACCAGTATGAGAGAGTGAGAGTGATAACACCAAATTTAACATACCTGCTCTCCATTCACACCTGAGACCTTGTAACACTAATGAGTCACATGACACCGGGGAGGGTAAAATGGCTAATTGGGCCCGATTTGGACATTTTCACTTAGGGTTGGACTCACTTTTGTTGCCAGCAGTTTAGACATTAATGGCTGTGTGTTGCGTTATTTTGAGGGGACAGAAAATTTACACTGTTATACAAGCTGTACACTCACTACTTTACATTGTAG